>JAQFVV010014065.1:0-52868 GCA_028023455.1 Epiperipatus broadwayi
GATAGGTAGTTGTGAGTTGTAGTGAATCGGCCTGATTTAATGGTTACAATATATATACACAATTGATTTTTCTTTTGATGGTCTTTTTGTTGTTGATTTAAGATTTTCTTAATGACGTCTGATGGACAGTCTTCATCTCTATATGTCTTCTCTTTTTTCAAATCACTTATTTCTCAATAAACTTCTTTTGCTTTTTTTATAGTGGTTGTACAGCTCTATGTTTCTATTTCTATCAAATTTAAGCGTGTGTGCTAGGTATTTTTTGTGTGCATGAGTTTTTTTTTTATAAATGACAGTTTTGATTTTGCCATAAGATAGATTAGTCTAAAAAAATCATTTAAGAATGTCTATTTTTTTTTCTTCTGGTACTATAGATAATTTAATGGACAGTGATATGTTATGGATGTGCATCCAATGTTTATCCAATATATCATTATGGCAAAGTCAAACTTTGGATGAAGATAGAATAGTATATATGGTTATGATTTCAAATTTTTCCATGTCAGTGATGAACTCGTAACCATTCTTTGATTCTATTGGGAAAATTTTGTGTTGTATTGAAAACATGTAGTAATGTAAAATGTTACAAATTCCATTTCACTATGAATTGGAAGAGGTGTTTTGGTTTCTAATTTATTACTCTCATTTAATGCTTTTTTTATAAGAGACAATGCTTCATTACAATGTATATTTTTGAATAAATTTTTCACATTAAAGATTATCAATATGTCAGTTCTTTATAGTTCTATATTCTTGATTAATTAATTAATTCCATAAAATATTTGGACGGTATCTTGTATGTCAAAAAATTAAGGACTTTACCATCATATGATCTAACAACCCTGTATTAGATATAATGACAATTAATTCAAGTATTGCCTCTAGAAAAAGAAGAAAATTATGCTGAAAAATAAAAAAAACATATGAGAGAAACTAGAAACATGAATCAAACATGTTCTATGATGAGAAAAAAGCTATTGAATCTCTTAAACTTGGCGAATCTGTCTTTTTCTGGTTTTTATGAGCAATCTTTCAATTTCAATGGATACTATTGATTACGATAATAAATCAATACAGTTCCTTATAACCAGATAATACAAAAAGATGGCAAAAAATCCTATATCAGCTACAGAAATAAAGCCACAACCATCACTCAATAAGAATCACAAGTATTTTATTAAACAAAGGCAAAACTCTCCATACAGTAGTGCCACCCTGTGCCAACCAGAGTAATCAATGGATGAGTAGGCACTAGATAGGGATTTTATGCACAAGCTTTCTGGCATCCATTGATTATTCTGGTTGGCACAGGGTGGCACTACTGTATGGAGAGTTTTGCCTTTGTTTACAACAATAATGTGCTAGTATGAGATGATGATCATGTGGTGTTTAGTGATTTAAGTATTTTATTGATTTAGGAAAATGTAAATTAAGATTTCAGCAAATTTCTTTTACTTTATGGTCTGTCTAAAATCCACAAGAATAATTTTTCATTGCTGCTTCAGCATAGAATGGGCATCTTGGGGGTCATACATCTTTTTCATATGTCTTTGGTCATATGTTTATGATTATAACCCCCTACAAGATGTTAAAAGTGGATAGAAACCAGTCCATACCTTGGGTGAAAATGGTATAGTGATAATTTCATTACAGAAATCATCATCATCATCAACCATTATCAATCCACTGCAGGATGGTCTCTCCAAGTTTAATCCATCTTCTCCAATCTTTAGCTTCTCTTCTCCACATCACCCCTGCACACTTTCTTATTTCATCCATCCATCTCACATGTGGTCTCTTTCTGGGTCTTTTACAATCTCTTGGAATCCAGTTTAAAATTTCAATTGTCTATCTATTATTATCTCTACTAGCAATATGTCCAGCCCAACTTCACTTCAGTCTTTTAATGTCTTCAATGAGGTCAGTATACCTGTTTGTTCTCTTACCCATACATTGCGTTTTCGATCTCTTATTGTTACTCCCAACATACATCTCTCCATACTTCTTTGAATAGTCTGAAGATTTTACATTACAGAAATATTATTTATTAAGTGGATAACCTCTAGTCTAACGAATAATTAATGAAAATTATTCATATACTATTAGTTCCTAAAATTTACAATGTTGAAACATGTCAAGATTTTTAGCCCTTTGACAAACAAGACTCACTTCTTCATCAAGGATTTTAAACACTTTGTAAATTTGATCAGAAATATGGAAATAGCAAGAACTGATATATTGATAAACTCTAAGGTGGAAAATTTATTACAAATGGTACCTGTGATGAGGCATTGTGTAAAATAAAGAATAGATTAAATAAAAGATAATATCTTATAAACCAGGAAAAAAATTTCCTACTGATAATGTAATAGAATTTTTAACATTTTGCATAGCAGCAACACACTTTAAATACAATGCAAAATACTTTCATTAAAATCAAAAGATGACTATGAATTCATCATTATCATCCTTACATAGAAGAATTTGAAATCACAGTTATAAGTACTACTTTATTTCCATCTAAAGTCTAATTTGCTTTATTAACATTACATTGTTGTCTTATTGTCACATGTGAAGCACTGCTTGAAACATTTTTGACACCCATCACTAATATAATTTTATTATTTAAATCCAAAATAGAACCATACACAAAGCTGGAGGGTTGTATTAGATCCTAAGATTTAGGTGCAGTGCTTTCAGTTCCAAGCCTCCTCACTGACAAAAGCCACAAGCTAGAAATTAGTCTAGGGATATTGGATGAGTAGGCACTAGAGAGGGATTTTATGCACAAGCCTTCTGGCATCCATTGATTACCCTGGTTGGCACAGGGTGGCACTGCTGTATGGAGAGTTTTGCCAGTTTTAATAAGTCTCAAGTCAAAACTACAGTTTATAGAAAATCCTACATAACATTCACATTGAGTCATGGTAGAAACACAAATATGAAGTTATATTATTACTGAAGGACAGAGCCCAAAATTTTATTCAGAAACCAATAATTTGGAAAAAGAGAGGACCTAGATAGAACAAACTCTCATATAAAATAGTTATCCACCAGCTTCGTAAAGAAAACTTTTAAAGGACAGCAAGAAAAATCGTAACCAAAAAACAAAAGTATGGATACTGTAGTTTATCATACATATAAAGGATAGCAGATAAACTAAAGAAAATTCACAATCAAATAGATTAGAATAGCTTTCCAAATCCATAGCCCATTGTGAGAAATTATTGCCTCTACAAAAGCTCAGTTTTAAATACTGAACGAATATGGAAGATGTGTATCCATGAAACTAATCACAAACAGATGCCTTTAAAGTAGCAGACCATATATGAATCAATGAAGATATGTTCTATTGAGAATAGATAAGAATATTAGACTGAGAGAAAAAATTAAAAAATATATATTTAAAAAATCTACTCACATGTCTATGGAAAACAACTCTAAAATTCAACTTAAACAATTTATAATGTTCAGAAACTATTTACTAACTCTGTTCTTAAGGAAAAAATTGAAAAATCAGAAGAAGACTCATAGATAAGAATGTAAAATAGTTGGTTAAAGCATTACCTTAAATTCAGGATCCACAAATCTAAAAGATATGGGTTGATTTCCATGTTAATACTGCAAAATTAAGGCCAGAAACACCTGAAAAAGAAAAAAAAATTCTCAAAACATGGCATTTCATATTGTGTTAGTTTCCTGCAGTAACAGTTGATATGTTTGGTAAAATTAAATAAAGGTTGTGTTTTTCTAAACAACATTTAATAGTTAATAATGAGATATTATTTTATATAGCGCGAATGTTTATTTATGTAATAGTATTAGCGATTAAGCCAATGCACATGCGCTTTAAAGAGATTATATAAATGAATACTCAATTCACACTCTTATTTCCACACACTTAAGATTTGCCCATACATAAACGTTTGGGTCTGAAAGAATGGGTGATTCATTCCATTCTTTCTAAAATACTATATCTCGTGTCTGGAAAATTGAGTATTCATTTATATAATCTCTTTAAAGCGCATGTGCATTGGCTTAATCGCTAATACTATTAATAGTTAATAGTAAAATAGTCCAATATATAATTATAAATTTAAAAGCCAAAGTTTTAGGATTGACAAGAAGATCTAAGGATTATTGATGGATCAAAACTGCAAAGGAAATATAGTCATTCACTAATTGGGGGCAATCTAAAATATTTTTATGCACTGAAAAGATCAAAAGAACCTCTAAATGGCATTGTAATCCCATTAAATATGAAATGGCACTGTCTTCTAAAATGACAATATTTTGAACAGATGGAGTATTTTAATTATCTTTTAAATTTTGCCACAATTCTGTAATAGTCACTTTGTTGTAATTTTATTTTCTTTTTTTTATTTCTTTTACCCCCCCCCCCCCCAAGCATTTTAAATGATTTTTAATATTGGAAACTGATGGAAAAGTAAATAGTATGTCCTTCACATACTTGTGCAAAGTGTTGGATGGTACCACTTCACTTTTTATGCACCATTTTGTACTAGTAGATAAATAGATTTGTGTACTTTTCTTATACTTTTGGCACTTATTGTTCCATTTTTCTTATAACAATTTTAGTCCATTTTTTAAATATGTATTACTTACAAGTATAAAGTGATATCGAAAGAATCATCGGCTGATGGAAATGTTGAAATCCGATAGATAAAATAATTGATTAAAAGCATAGAAGCAGCTAGAGACAGTGAAATAAGCATGATTTCTTTAATTATTCCATGCAAAAACCAGATTTTGTGAGTGTCAAAAATGTTAGCTGATAAATATGGAACAGCATTAAATATTAAAAGTTGAGTAAAAAATTATCTGTTTTATGAACAATTCCGTACAACAGCATCTCAAAGTATAATCTAAAGGGTCATCTAATGGATTAAACAGGCAAAACTTTCCATGTAGTATTGCCATTCAGTGCAAGCCAGAGTAATCCATGGATGCCAGAAGACTTGCCCTAAGTGGCAATACTGTATGGAGAGTTTTGCCTGTTTAATAACAGTTATAAACAAGCATAAGAAATGGTGATCATGTGATGTTATATCTAATGGATTAGTTATTTATTGTGGAACAATTGTAACTGAAGAAGGTAGAGAAAATTTAGAACCATTTAAGCCTATCAATACTTCCTTGTATCCATGTGATAACAAATTTCACATATAGGCCTTAACAGCATTATTAGCTGATGACAATAAATTTGGATTTGGTAATGGAGCATTATTTGGAACAAATCAGAGCATCTCTAGAGAAGTATTTCATAAATTTACTGTAAATTTACCAAAAAATATAATCATGGTGAGGAATCAGTATTAATCTTTGCTCTATTACACATGAAAAAAATGGCAGAATTAAGTTCATAAAGTAGTCACGTTGCAGTGCAGCTGTTTATAACAAATGATGAACCAAATATTTCTGGCTTAATTTTAGCAGCCAATCTGACATGTTTAACACAGGACTTCAAGCGAAAATCTTAATCATCACATGATCACATCTCCTATACTAGCACATTAATCGTTGATAAACAGAGCAAAACTCTCCATACAGTATTGCCACCTGTGCTAAACAGAGTAATCAATGGATGCCAGAAGGCTTGTGCATAAAATCCCTATCTAATGCCTACTCATCCAATATCCCCAGACTAGTTTCTGGCTTGTGGTCTTCATCAGTGAGGAGCTTTGGATCTGAGAGCACTGCATCTAGATCTTAGGATCTAATGCAACTCTCTAGCAACCACCTTTTATCTCTACTAAACTATTAAACTATGAGAATGAAATTGAAAACACAAAAAATATTTTCAATCTAAGCTCAATAGCCCATATAGTCATATGGGTCTGAACTCAGTTCAGCACCCATACATTTTGGTGTCTTTGGCTATTTTACAACTATAGCCACCACTATCCTATGAGGCAGGATTGGCATTAAACCATTAAGCATCACATCTCCTATACTAGCTAGAGGGTTGCATTAGATCCTAAGATCTAGATCCAAAGCTCCTCACTGACGAAGGCCACAAGCCAGAAACTAGTCTGGGTATATTGGATGAGTAGGCATTAGATAGGGATTTTATGCACAAGCCTTCTGGCATCCATTGATTACTCTGTTTAGCACAGGTGGCAATACTGTATGGAGAGTTTTGCTCTGTGTATCAACAATTAATGTGCTAGTATAGAAAATATGATCATGTGATGCTTAGTGGTTTAACACCAATCCTGCCTAATAGGATAGTGGTGGTTATGGTTGTAAAAGATCCAAAGACACCAAAATGTATGGGTGCTGAACTGAGTTCAGACCCATATGACTATATAAGCTATTGAGCTTAGATTGAAAATATTTTTTGTGTTTTCAATTTCATTCTTATAGTTTTGTAGTTAAGTAGAGATAAAAGGTGGTTGCTAGAGGGTTGCATTAGATCCTAAGATCTAGATGCAGTGCTCTCAGATCCAAAGCTCCTCACTGACGAAGGCCACAAGCCAGAAACTAGTCTGGGGATATTAGATGAGTAGGCATTAGATAGGGATTTTATGCACAAGCCTTCTGGCATCCATTGATTACTCTGTTTAGCACAGGTGGCAATATTGTTATGGAGAGTTTTGCTCTGTTTATCGAAAATCTTAATATTGGTTGATGAATCATACAGTGGTAAAAATGGATTCATCAAGCTATTGAACTATCGGCAAGAGTTTTATCAAATGTCAAATTTAATCAATTGATAGAGAAATATTTTGATTAAGTTTCTCAAGATACACATAAATATTTAGGTGTAGATAATACTCTTAAAGCCTTGGAAATAGGAGCTGTAGAAATGTTCACCTGGTGGGAAAATTTAGAAATTACATGATATGTTCTTTGAAATCATGTTACAGATGAAGAAAAGATTTTACATTTAACTCCCTAACAAGAAAAAAGATATATTTCATTTTACTGACAAAGCTACAGGAGTTGAGTTGGAATTAGCAGAATCTATGCCATTTTTCGAGTGGTTGGCTAATAATTACAAAACATATAGGATAACTTTAGAAATAATTACTGATAAGTCACAAGAGGGATCACAATTTGTCAGAGGTTTTGGTGGAATTGGAGGTATTTTCCATTATAGGATGGATTTCCAAATTTTAAAATTGCAGGATACAATTAGGAAAACCATCATAACAATTTTATGACTGAATGCATGAAAAGAAATTGCCATATTTTTGTTGTTTCCAAATTGTGTATGCATTTTTATATGTATATATTTAAAAAAATTATCGACTTCTGTCTTCAAGATGCCTTTCAAGTGCTTCACAGAATCTCTGGTGTTGCTATATAAATTTGACCAAAAAAAAAATCATTCCAAGGGTGAGATCTCCATGTTTTTTGTATTCTGATTTAATGAAATCATCAGGTGATAGGATGCTTTCTGGTTTTTTTTTTTGTTTGTTTGTTTTTTGGATGCTTTCCAGGGTTTGTTTTTATTTTGTTTTGAATGCTGTCTTGGTCTTTTTTTTTTTTGGATGCTTTCTTGAGTTTGCTTTTGTTTTGTTTTTTGATTCTTTCTTGTTTTTTTTTTGTTTAGTTTTGGATGCTTTCTTGTTTGTTTTGTTGTTGTTTTGGATGCCTTTTTTTTTTTGTTTTATTTTTGATGCTTTCTTGTTTTTTGTTTTGTTTTGGGATGCTTTCTTGTTTTTTTTTTGGATGCTTTCTTTAGGTTTTTTGTTTGTTTTAGATGCTTTCTTGTTTTTTTTATTTTGTTTTGTTATGATTTGATTTGTTTGTTTTTATTTTACATTTTAAAAAATGTATACTTTCAAAGTTGTTTAAATAATTTTTTTACAAAGGTTTAAGAGAGGCGGGGGGATTACATTTAAATAATTTACTTTTAAAAAATTTATAAAATATTAAGTGTGAAAATTTTAATAGTTTTTTTTAATAATAAAATAATTACCTATTATTAATTTGTCGTAGTTGTTGAAATTGAAAGTATATATGTTTATATAAAAACAGGATTTGCTTATGTTTAATGTTTTGGTTACTAGATAAAAAATATTTAAAAGTTAATCAGTTTTAATTAAACACCCAAATTTATAAATTGGTTTTGATTTGAGTGTGTGTGCGTGTATATCAAAATGTACATGATAACAAAATAATTGGGGTCAATTGTTCTTGGGGGGGGGGGGGCAACGACATTCAAGCACCAATGCGACAGATTGAGCGTATAAAACTCAAATATTTGGCCAAATAGATTTTGTTTCCTCAATTGGAAATTATTAGATCCCGAGACGATATATGTATCTATTCTGCTTTTTTTTTTTGTTTAATATATTTAATAGTATAACCAAGATAATATCACACTAGCTCATATAAATTTCTACCATATATATATACACATATAATGCAGATGTTTTTAAGACGCACATACAAGAGTATGCTACAATTTATTCGAAAAGTTAGGCACATTTAAACCTTAACAAAAATTGAATACAGTTAGGAAAAAGAGGGAAGTAATAAATTGAGAAAGTTTTCAAATATTTTTCAACTTCGATTGTGGAAGTTTTCCATAAATAGAATCACATGTAATGATACAAGAATTGAGATCATAATTTTTACCGATATTTCCATTTTATCTACTTATTTAGTGAAGTCAAAATATCACTTTTTATCTTAAAAATGGAAATGCTGCAGGATCTGACAAGAGGATTCCCAAAAATAACTGGAATCATTCTCATAGTCAAGCCTGTGTCAGTACATATTGCAGTTACTAAATACATATTTGGGGGTCTATTGTACATCAATCTGCCAAATGACATATAACCATGTGAATTAGAGTGCTTTTTTGTAAAATGCATTTTGCATTATTTATCTTTTCTACAATGACTGTAAAGTAGAAGGAATTTGAAATCTTGTTTTCTTTTATAGAAAATGGCAGGAAAAATAGTTGTCATGTTTGAAACAGCTTACAAAGAAGCTGCTCTGAAAATAACATAAGTTTATATGTGGGTTAATGGAAGTACCAAATTTCCCATATCTTAAAAGAATGTGGTGAGCAAAATCCAATGTCAAGATGAAGTTGATTTTTTGGATGCAAACAGCATAGTTCATGAATTGGTTCATAATGATCAGGCATTTAAAACCTAAGTTGTGAAACTTGTCCTTGATGCTGTAAAATGTAATTCTTCCATTTTGTGGCAAAGTGAGAAGTGCAATCTTATACATCAGTCATATTCACTCAATCTCACTCCGTGTGACTTCTTTTTATTTTTTTGTGGATTTAGATGTGGAAGAAAAAAATGATATAAGCAAGAGTTTCTGAACTATTTTGAAAAGTGAAAAATACTTTTAGACTGGTGCACTACATTAAATGAATAATACTCTGAAAGGGATTAAATTTGTAACATCTAAAACTAAATATACAATTTTTTTTTATAAAATTCTGGTCACTTTTAGGAAGCCCTCATATATGAGCTGATGAAGTTGTGACACCTGATGTTAAGAATGTTTCTATTGTTTAACTTTTTTAAAAACAAATGAAAAGAAAAAGAAAGCAGTTATTATCATTGAAATATCATTGTTATTCTCAGCAAGTATATTTTCAATGATTTTGCAAAGTAGATTATTTCCAGTCATAGATGATTCATCATCATCAACCATTATCAATGCACTTCAGGTTAAAAGTCTCTCCAAGTTCAATCCATCTCCAATCTTTAGCTTCTCTTCTCCACATCACCCCTGCACGCTTTCTTATTTCATTCATCCATCTCACATGTGGTCTCTTTCTGGGTCTTTTACAATCTCTTGGAATCCTGTTTAAGATGATTACTAGAGTCTAAATGTATTTTTTTAAAAAATCAACCAACACTATATTTTTTTTGCAAAAAATGTGTTGAGAGTAAATAAATAATTTCTCTATTGACTATTAATTTTGTCAAAATGTTTAACTCAATCAATCAATTAATCTTTGACTATGTTGGGAATTTCATCAATGTTTGTAAGCATTATATAACTTTTACATGATGGAATGAGAGGAAGTATTAATAATATGGATGAAAAATCTAAGGCATTTGAAGAGAAACTGGCAATAAACATGGACATATACCTATTCCAACATTGATTTCAATTTTTATGACATTGTCTTTGCAACTCTAATTCGAATTTAGTAAAAGTGAAAATAAAAATTGCATTTTCTTCACAGTATGCTGATGATTGTACCATTTTTACCAATTCAAAAGATGATATATTAATGTTGTGAATGAAATATATAAAGACTTTGGTTTAATAATCAATGTTCCAAGAAATTCAAGTTCTTTCTCAGTCAGTGATGAAAAAATCCTCAGAAACTTTCAGCTTGAATGGTTATCAACTTGAGAATGTAAACTAGCTTAAATACAATGGCAGTTTTATAAATAAACCAGTGGACTTACATGTTGAAGTGCAACATATAGTCCAATGTACTGCTGCTTTTAACAAATTAAAAATATAAGGTATTTACAATCACAGAGAAATAATTTGTCATAATCCTTGTCAACCATTATCAATCCACTGCAGGATGAAGGTTTCTCCAAGTTCAATTCAGTTCCAATCTCTAGCCTCTCTCCTCCACATCATCCTTGCACACTTTGTTATTTCATCCATCCATCTCACATATGGTCTCTTTTTGTGTCTTTTACAATCTTTTGGAATCCAGTTTAAGATTTCAATTGTTTATCTATTATCATCTCTTCTAGCAATATGTCCATTCCAACTCCACTTGTCTTTTAATTCTTTTAAGGAAGTCAGTAACACTGTTTGTTCTCTTACCCATAAACTGTGTTTTAGATCTCTTCTTGTTACTTCTAACATGCATTTCTCCGTACTTTCTTGAGAGGTCTGAAGTTTCTATATTGCTCTTCTATTAAGTGTCCAATAAGAATTGGCAAAACACATTTATTAAAAACCTTCCTTTTCAAACATATAGGCATATTTCCTTTTAATATTAAGTTATTTCTATTAAAAGCACTGAGAACTAAGTAATGCTACTAATACAGAGTTGTTCATTTACTTGGATTATTATGGGCTTAGGCATTCTATTGAATCAATATAAGGCCATTAAAAAGTTTATTTAAGTCTTCCCCTAAAAATTTAACGATACAATAACAAAATAATAAAACCAAGCAATATGTTTTTTATGACACTGAATATGATACAATAGAACCCATTGGTGTTATTTAAAATGAACGAATAACTTCCTAAAAAGGAGTTTTATGGTAAACTTGAGCGTGCTTTTCATAGGTGATATAGCCCCTGTAGATATCCATTGGAGAATATAGCAAAAAATAGAATATATTGAGGAGCTATTGTTAGACTTCGTGTTGAAAAATTTTAGAAAAAAAAAGTTTTCTACTCAAAAAATTAAAAATAGCATCACAAAATATCAAAAAATGAAAAAGTGAATCAGCATATTTCATATGTGAAGGTATTTGTGGTTCATAGATTAGTTTCCATAGTTATTGAAAAAATCATCTCTAGAATAATTTTTATCCTTTTTTTCTTCTTTGAGTTGGAATAACTACACTCATTTATAAGTGGTTTTTGTATGTGTATTTTCAAATAATTTTTATTGTATGTTAGTAAATTTAGTTGTTGTTTTTTTTTACAAAGTAGAAAAAATATTCTCTCTTTCAGAATAGTATAGAAAACTTTATATACATAAAGCATAAATGGCATGTAATATTGCCTAAAAAATAATAGTTGTCTTGCATTGGTGGTCGAGAGGTCAGCGTGACTGCCTTGCACTTGCAGGCAGTTGCCCGGGTTGCGGGTTCGCGTCCCGGCCGATGCTATGACACTTTTAAAAAAAATAATAGTTTTAACTGAAATCTGAATTTGTTTAGAAAAATCTCTAGAGACATAAATCCAGTATTTACGAAAAAGTACAAATGATATGTTACCAATAAAAAGAATTGTTTATTTAGTTTTAAAAGATTGTATCTTATTTTGTCACAATTCCATCCAAGGGATAGGATTCCACTGGGAACTGAAGAAGTCTATCACGGTCACAATGCAAATATCATATCAGATGTCTAAAAATGTGATATAATTTGAAAAACAATCGATTCATAACGCGACGATGACATGCAAAAATTAGAAACTCGTAAAAGTAGAGAAAAAGCATTGTTTTGATATAATTATTTAAATTAAACTTGACTTCTCTATTAAAATTTACAAAATAAACAATAAAAACAGCAATATTTCACTAATGCAACTATTTAAAAAATTTAATTGAGTTAAAAATAATTCTAAGATCTGAATCTAATAAACATACTGAATAAAGTTGACAATTTTTTTTTTAAGTGTCATAGCATCGGCCGGGACGCGAACCCGCAACCCGGGCAACTGCCTGCAAGTGCAAGGCAGTCGCGCTGACCTCTCGACCACCAATGCAAGACAAAGTTGACATTTTGTTACGACTTATTTAATAAATGCCATATTTCTTCATGTAACTTGATTGTATTTCACAGATTCAGCTGCAGAGTTTAAAAAATTATACTAATGATTTTCAGACTGCATGTATTTAAGTCAATTAAGTGTTAACAATTAATTGCTCTGTGCAGTTAGCGCAGTGGTAGGTTGAATATGGTGTACTAGAATCGATTATTTATAGATATATTTAGTGTTATCAATACAGTCACTCAAATGGCATATATCAATTGTTTTTTATTAATTCAGCTGTAGTATTTCTAGACTAGCATTGAATAAATACTCCAATGATTATTAAGTACTTTTATTCTTTTCAAAATGATTACATTTCTAGAAAACTTCTAAAAATAAAAAATTATAGTGCAGGATTTTAAAAATATATATCAGATCTAAAAAAGAGAGTTTATCGGTCTATTTAAAAGTATTGTTATAAGAATTTATTACAATGGGTGGCCTAGAGGTTAGCACAGCCGCCTTACAAGCAGCCATCCCGAGTTCGCTTCCCGATCAACGCTTTGACATATATATATATAATTAAAATTTATACCAAAAATACAAAGAGTAAAATTTCTAATAATATAAATTTCATTAATAATCTTCCAAGTATTTATTGAAAAGCGATTGTTTTGAATAGTTACGTGTAAATAAAATGTACAGATAAGATTTATATGTTTGCATTAAAATCAATGTATATATGTGTGTGCAAAAAATAAAAAAATACTATAAAATTGTGTAATTTATTTTATTTTGATAATCTTAACATGCTTCATATATATATATATATGCACAAGGCGTCGCAGTGAAAAGATGAGTGGTTTTCTCTACCATGTGTTTTCAGGGCTTTTTCTAAATCAATGCATATGTTTCCCAATAATTTACTTTAGCCATTCACCACTACTATTTTAAGTCTCTAACGTATCTGGATTACAATTTACGACATGAAATAGATTAGTGTCTTTTGTATCTTCTTCATTTTCATTGCTCCCACTGTTATCACAAATTATTACAAATTAAATATAATTTATCCAAACTTCAAACACTTTTAGCAAACTTTATTTGTACATACACCTACGTTTCGACTGACCTGCAGTCTTCTTCAGAGTAAGGCTATTCTCTGAAGAAGACTGCAGGTCAGTCGAAACATAGGTGTATGTACAAATAAAGTTTGCTAAAAGTGTTTGAAGTTTGGATAAATTATATTTATATGAAATTACAGCAAACATAAAGAAAAGTGTGATTTTGGTAATATTACAAATTACTTCAAAACATTTTTGAAACTCGTGGATTCACTTCTATATATAGTTTGAATCATTTCAAATGTTTCAACAGCAGGTTTTTTTTTTAAATTTAAAATAAAATGTAATGTTAGTGCATTGTTTATAGTAGGTTAAAGAATGAAGCATACTGTCACACTTCAAGTTCGAACTCATGATCTAGACTTACATATTACCACTTTAATAATATTTAAACAGCATTAAACTGTTGCGCCATGTGCTTTGGATTTTAAATATAAAATGAATGAAGTGTTAGTATTCATTCATTTTATATTTAAAATCCAAAGCGCATGTGCAACAGTTTAATGCTGTTTAAATATTATCGTTTATAAAAAACATCGCGCTATATAAAATAATTGACTTATTTACTACCACTATGAAAATATATTATTTATTTTATTAATGCCAATCACATCTGAACTATCTTCACCCTCTGCTAAGATTTTGCAAGTTCTAATTTAAGTTTATTTGGCTTCTGAAGATGAAGAATATCCACTGTTGATGTTGTTTTTCTTAATAAGTTTTGTCTCTCTAGTTTTGCATTAATATGTATCTCACATCTCATTAATTGATAATCACTTCCCACATTAAGTCCATTAAGAACATTATAATCTTGAAATACATATTTTGGGTTATTCAAACTATAATCAAATTCTGTTGTATCTTCAGTTGGATGCTTCCATGTCCATTTCTGTTTAGAGTTTTTTTTTTTCATAATATACAATATATAGTTCTTCTCTTTCTGAACATTTTTTGTCATTGACCTATCTCATTTCTATCACTACAATTAAATTGGTCCATATCACTTTTATCTTTTGATCATTTATTAATCTTAGGGTTAAAGTCTTTCATGACACTAATCTGATCAAAAAAATTTAGTACATCCATATAAAAGTCATCTACTTTTCATTACAATGAGAACTTGTTGGTGCATAAACCTTAATTATATGCATTTGATATTTTCTGTGAAGTCAAATAACTGACCTTGCCATCACTCTTTCTGATATACCATCAATCTACCTAAAAGTTATTCTTCCATTTTTTACTCATAATAAATCTTACTCTATTATGCTTGCAATATTTGTGTCTTTGTAA
The DNA here is from genome assembly GCA_028023455.1 of Epiperipatus broadwayi. NCBI lineage: Eukaryota > Metazoa > Onychophora > Udeonychophora > Euonychophora > Peripatidae > Epiperipatus > Epiperipatus broadwayi. The sequence continues at coordinate 14,826 of JAQFVV010014065.1, forward strand.
TAAAAAACTTTAAGCCAATAAACATCCCAGGATCACTATTTCTAAGGCTCCTCACTGATGAAGGCCACAAGCCAAAAACTAGTCTGGGGATATTGGATGAGTAGGCACTAGATGAGAATTTTATGCACAAGCCTTCTGGCATCCATTGATTAATCTGCCTTGCACTGAGTGGCAATACATATAGAGAGTTTCACCTGTTTTAATAAAGAACTTGTTCACTTTTTAAATTAATTGTCTCTTCACCTTTTCTCGACCTTCACAAAGTTCATAATGTCACATCTAATATTAGACAGCTTTCAATTTGTGCAATCTTCTTTCATTAAAGGTACTTTGCAGTTTCAAGTACAAAATTAAAGATTATCATTGAATACAGCCTGGTTCCACAATCAGGAAATTCTTAGCGTCTCTGCTTTCGTTCACCAACTGCAGCATTAACTAGAAACCTTACAGACCTTAGAAAAACAAAATTTAGTTTACAATGATTGTAGATATCTCTTTTATAAAAAGATATCATTTGTATACACATTTATCCTATCTTTAACAAATCTCAACTGATATTTCAGTTAAAAATTATCATTCGGCTGAGAAGAAAGGCAAGTGTTTTTGATATTAAACTTAGAGATAAAAATCCAGTAAAAAACCAAACTAACTAATGTATGTTAGTGAGCAGCTCATCCAAGTTGATTTATTATATGAATAATCACATAGTAATAACAGCAGCAATGGCAAGAATACCTGGCTATAATATTAATGTCATTTACGTTATTCATTACTTTTCCAATGCTTCATATAATTACAACCTACTATTGACATTTTCAATTGCCTCAGTAACCTTCTTCAGAACTATAGCAAATACAATACAAATATATATGAACATATAATTTTAAATTTTATATGTATACATGTATTCTATCTTATAATCATTATATATATATATATTGTAACGGAAACCCGACGATCGAAAGCTTAAACTTCCCTTTTATATAGATATAATGAGGAATTCTTATAATTCAAGATCGCCCACTTTCCGCTACCACAAGCAGAGAGAAAATACAGACATAAACAAGTCTATATCCGCACTTGACCGAACCTGTATGCTATACGGGTATAGTCCCAGGTTATATTTCCTGGTCAACCTTCTCCCAACTGCTATAAGATTTAACAGAGTTACGGCGCTTGGATAATTATAAATTTAATGGGTTCAAATACTGCACCACTAGCTTCACGTGTTAATTAAGTACTCAAATGCATAATAAATATTCCCAACCCTAAGATTATATTATTTTTTGGAAGTGGCGAAGATTATATTATTTTTTGGAAGTGGCGAAGAAAGAGACGAAACAGATTTTACATAAATAAAAGATATTTAATACACTAAATTGTAATAAAAGAAACACTCAATATAAAAAAAAACAGATTATGCTATAATACTACAAAAAAATAAATAAATACAAGAGAAGATTCTATAAATGATTTCAATCTGTGGAAATAACTTATCCCTTTATAGTCATTTCAAATATTCGAAGAGTCTAATTAATGTCTATCTCATTATATGTGGGATTGGCAATTGCATTAAACTTAAAGGTATGTGCACATAATTATATAAAATGTCTTATTCATAATTACCTAGGTGATAAAGTCTTCGAATAAACTTGGCGTCTTGCTGACCGTCCGTGGAATTTTTCCACTTCTTTAGTAGGGAACGGTCACTCTTCAGTTAGATTTGATTGTTGGAACTCCTCCATATTGTGGGCATCAAGGCATGGCAAAAAAAATGAACTCTTCGGCAGGTGCTACGTCGGCAGTTGTTACATCGAGACGTGAACCATTATAGCACGAAAGTCCGGATCGACCGGTGAACGCGACTGGCCCTTAGCCACACATCCTTGAAGCTTCCCTTATGTTATAGTTTGCTTTCATGTTCCCAAAATTTAACTTTCATGTCTGTTTTCTATTATATTTCTCTGCTTCTTATCAGAGCAGTGTCTTCACTGAAGTCTCGACCCATACTGTTTTCCAATTAATTAATTAATGTTCTTTATTTTTCAAATTCCTTCCTTATCTTGATCTCTTGCGGGTTTTTTTTATTTCACACCTTTTTACTCTAAAAATGCTTTCAGCACCTTATACAAAATTACTTTTCAATTTGATACAATTTTATAATATAATATTTTACATTTATTTATCAATCATTTTCTTTAATAAAATTATTTCATTTTGACATGAAATAAACCTTACTCTCTTTATTCATACATTCACACATGCATTTCATTTTCGTCAAAATGTATAATTTTAAGACCAGATCTTTATCTTTTCGTTGCATTCTAAATTTTACTTATATTTTATTTACACTCCCAAACTATCGCTTTTTTTTATATCATTAAGTTTCTATTTTATTTATATTTCATTTCTCATTTTTTAATCTTACATTAAACCCATGATATCGATATTTTTTAACCTTAATATTTCTATTCTTTCTAAAATCTGAAGTTTGGAGGGTAAAAGATAAGAATCTTTTCGATTCTAATTCCCTCTCTTTTTTTTTTAATCAAACATTTCTTTGTTTTGTAAATTTTTAACCTCACTTTTTTATAATCCAAGCACAATATTTAACATTCTTTCAATGTTAAATATCTATATGTGTGACCGCAGTATGTGCAATCATCACAATATATATATATACTTCTCTATATAATTATCTTTTTATATACATTACCCATTTTAATCTTTTTTATTTTATATATATATAATTTTTACTTCATTTATTTTTCACTATTTTATTATTAATTTCTTTCTTTCTTTGGTAATGCAATAAAAAAAATAAAGTAATAATACTTCATAAAAAAGACCATATGGAATGGACATATTAGGAATTAGCCCTACTCGATTTTTTTAAAAGCCTCAAAAAACAATAGAACAATCACCTTTCGGTTAATAGTGAATTTTCTACATCCATTAATTAGAAATTGTACATCTAAATTAAGGAAATATCTATAATTTCAGATCTTAAAAACAATTATTAATATGAAGTGTCATAGTAATGATATTAATTTTATGTATGCATGTTGTTAAAGTTATACTTGTAATTTAGGTAGACATGGAGAAGATTGGAAAATTGAGTCAACAAAATAAAAAGGAAGTTTTGAAAAGGATAAATGGAAAAAGAAGATTGATTGAGGAAATCAGAAAGAGAATCTGGATTGGACATATATTAAGAAGAAATTACAATTTAATTAAATATGTTTTGGAGGGAATGGTGAGTGGAAGCAAGAAGAAAGGATGGAAAAGATTGATGTTGTTGGATGATATAAGGCATGGAAAGAGGTATGTGGAATTAAAGAGGTGGGTAATAAAGAGATTGGAATGCAAAAAATAGATGAATTAAGGATGTTACTACTCTCTGGACCGGTCCATGAGATAGCATACTATTGATGATATATATATATATTGTAACAAGGTGCGGACTGAGGAGAGCCAATGGTCCGCCAAAAGTTACAAGATAAATGGATATAGATATTACTAACACTATTAACTAATAAAGTTATTAATAATTGTAAATACTAATATTAAATGGTGGTGGGAATATTTCAATATTAACAGTATGTTATTCGTATATTTATTTGTAGCTAGTTGTTATTTGTTTAATTTTTAAAAGGGGGGAAAAACATCGTAAAGCTCGTGCTTTATTGGAGTGTTTGTGGCATGCGAGTATATATATGTGCATGATTAATATATTTCAAGTAGATGGCCAGTTAAAGCAAAAATGAGATCTTTCTAAAATACAAACGCAGGCTTTAGTACAATGGCGACCGCGATGACGTAGTCATAGTCCGGTTGGATGACGCAACCAGGGAATTTCGAGGGATGGAATCACGGAAACGGACGTGAAAGGACGAGAAGAGAGGGGATATAAAAGGAAACAGCCAGGGGATATCCTTCTTCTTCCATGGGTCCAGAGAGCTAATCAGAACAAAAAAACGTATCATGCATCGAGTGGGGTAAAAACCTCAACTTGACAGGTGATGAAGGCCTGCCCCACGATCCAGAAGGTGCTGTAAAGAAGATAGTTAAAGAACGCCGAATTCCGGTCATCGATGGCAAGGAACAGTGATAGCTACGGGGAAAACTAATTATGAGATCGTCCGGTTCTAAAGCCATTGACATCGTAAAACATATGCCTTTGAAATGCCTAAATTCCCGGGAATGTTAAGGTAACGTGAACTATATTATTTGCTTATTGATTTGTTATTAAAACACAATCCGAGTCTTAAACGGATTGCGTCATCCATCGGAACTTTGAAATAAATTAAATTCTCTATATTCAAAACATGTTTCAATAAAACTTTCAAACTACAAAGTCCATGGAAGCAATTTAATAAAGAACATTAATAATGTGTTGTGTTGCCTATAAAGATCCAAAGAATAATATGCTTAATCTGCACATATGCGTGTGTATGCTTGACATTCTATGAAGCATGAGTTATGAATAATGGCGGGTCAATTAAATAAATCCTAACCTTCTTATTTTATAATAAATTGTTTTAATGTTATGAATATCTGTGAATATTTTTTTTTTTACTTTTTATTTATGTTATTTTAATAAGATTCATAGTTATAAAGCTAAAGATTTCGCAATTAGTGTAAAACGTATACTCTACCTTGAACAACCGGCATGGAGGAATTTAGTATAGGGTAGCGAGCGCACTCCTCGGGAATTAAACGGGAATTCCCCGTTTGCGCAGAGAAAATCTAATCGATAAGATTGGATTTCTATAATCGTTTTTTTTTCTCAGATAGACAGAAATTTGGTTATGGATATTAATCCACCTTCAGTTAAAAGAAAGTAGTGTCGGAATCCACAGTTCCCGTCCACGGTCTAATGACCACCACCCCCTGAGATGATCTAGGCTAACTAATACCCCCCCCTTAAATTACAGGGAAAGGTAAAGCGATAGTAAATATCTATCGAGTCGCTATCGGGGTATATTCTGCATCTATAGAGTCCCGCGGTGTAATTCTTATTTGTTCATCGCAAATAGGTTTGGCGCTTGGAAGCAAATACGCTATCCATAAATATGCCCGGGGATCTTGCAGTTAGGGGAAATTATATATATAAGGTTAAATCTCAAGTTAACCATAGTTTTTTTTATGAATTTATTAATACGACCCTTCAGCGGGCAAAGCGGTTAGTTATAACTGGACGCCGCAACTGTGGGGCCTCTGGAGAGCGATGTGGAATAGGAATATAGTAGAAGGTTCAAATAAAAGAGGGCGCAACGACCAGTGGATTTGACACAATTCGGTATAGTAAACAAAATCCGATACTTTCACGCATTTTATGAAGTTAAAGAAAGAAAACGGCGAATGATTTAAATTTTTTTGTGTAAATTTTTTTATTATTAAAAAAAAAAAAAAAACGACTGGAATATATATGTTAGGCAATAACACTGAGCCGTATTAATACGCTGGAAATGGATATATATATATATTTTTATACGTTATCTGAGTTATTAATAAAAACTACTGCTAACCCTAATGGTTTTCAGAGGTCTAAATAGAGCGGTTTAGTTGAATTTAGAAGAAAGTCAGCATAGATCGATAATAAAAGAGAGGAAAATTAGGCAACGTCAAGATAAGGACTTGGGACCACTGATCCAAAGATTAGAGGGGGGTATGGACCCTCAGCTCGCGAGTAAACACCGCATATGCCATGGAATCCTTCAATCCCTAACGTGTGGAGAAACAAAGAACTGGAAGCCCAATGTACCAGGTCAGTTGAGAAATGAATTAGTAGCCTATGTTCACCAGATATATGGGCATTACAGGGCCTTAAAGACGGAACACCTAATTCGGAAATGGTTTTATTGGCCTGGAATACACACCTCGGTGAAGGCCATAGTAGGGGAATGTAAAAGTTGCCAGAGAACCAAGCCTACAAACCGTGCATATGCAGCAAACCTAGTGCCTATCATCCCAACAGGTCCTCGTGAAATAACAGCCGTTGATTTTTACGGACCATTACCTGCGTTCAAAAGGAAAAAGTATCTTATTGTGGCATACGACTTGTTCTCGAAACACGTGGCAGCATACCCCATCGCCCAGGCAAACACCAAATTCGTGATTAAGATGCTTGAAACCAATTACTTCAACAAAGTAGGAAAACCTCGTGTCCTCCTATCGGATCACGGAACTCCATTCACAGCTAATGAATGGCGCAAATGGATACAGAATCAAGGGATCAAACATTGCCTAACCTCGATTTGTAACCCTCAATCTAACCCTTGTGAAAGGGTGATGAGGGAACTGGGGCGTCTGTTCCGCACGTATACCAGGGATAACCATCGTGGATGGGTCAAGCTCACCCCTCAAATAATTAACTTCATAAACTGGTCCGTAAATGAGTCAACAGGTCTAGCACCCTTCCAGCTTTATTTCAGTGCCAATACCTTGCCTTATTAAGACAGCCCTTCCCGGAATGGAAGAGGTCTGGTAGATGTGGAAAATGACCAAAGCAGGGCACGGCAGACCATGCAAAAGATGGGAATGGAGAAAGAACAGGCAAGGGAATCGCCCCCATTTATTCAAAGTGGGAGATTGGGTCATGGTCGTGCCCAACTGTAGGGAACAAGCAGAAATATATGCAAGAAATTCGCGATTTGTACGAGGGACCTTTTCCGATTGTTAAATGTCAAGGAAGCAATGCTTTCTGGGTAGATACAGGGTCAGGAATTAAAGGCTCATATAATGCACAGCGCTGAAACCCGCTCGAAGCAAAGGTCTCCCCCGATGAGGAATCCTAAGGAATCCGCAGTACCCGCGAGAGAGTAAAAGAAGTAAAAGCCTGCCAAACCCGTAGAGCATGTTTGAAGGCTTGAAAGGGGTGTAACAAGATGCGGACTGAGGAGAGCCAATGGTCCGCCAAAAGTTACAAAGTAAATGGATATAGATATTACTAACACTATTAACTAATAAAGTTATTAATAATTGTAAATACTAATATTAAATGGTGGTGGGAATATTTCAATATTAACAGTATGTTATTCGTATATTTATTTGTAGCTAGTTGTTATTTGTTTAATTTTTAAAAGGGGGAAAAACATCGTAAAGCTCGTGCTTTATTGGAGTGTTTGTGAACAAGTATATATATGTGCATGATTAATATATTTCAAGTAGATGGCCATTAAAGCAAAATGAGATCTTTCTAAAATAAAAGCAGGCTTTAGTACAATGACGCATGACAGTCATAGTCCGTTGGATGACGCAACCAGGGAATTTAGGATGGAATAAAACGGACGGAAGGACGAGGAGAGGGGTATAAAAGGAAAAAGGGGATATCCTTCTTCTTCATGGGTAAGACTATCAGAACAAAAAACGTATCAACAGTGGGGTAAAAACCTAACTTGAAGGTGATGAAGGCCTGCCCCACGATCCAGAAGGTGCTGTAAAGAAGATAGTTAAAGAACGCAATTCGCATCGATGGAAGGAACAGTGATAGCTACGGGGAAAACTAATTATGAGATCGTCCAGTTCTAAAGCCATTGAACGTAAACATATGCCTTTGAAATGCCTAAATTCGGGAATGTTAAGGTAACGTGAACTATATTATTTGCTTATTGATTTGTTATTAAAACACAATCCAGTCTTAAACGGATTGCGTCATCATGAACTTTGAAATAAATTAAATTCTCTATATTCAAAACATGTTTCAATAAAACTTTCAAACTACAAAGTCCATGGAAGCAATTTAATAAAGAACATTAATAATGTGTTGTGTTGCCTATAAAGATAAGAATAATATGCTTAATCTGCAATATGCTGTGTATGCTTGACATTCTATGAGGAGTTATGAATAATGGCGGGTCAATTAAATAAATCCTAACCTTCTTATTTTATAATAAATTGTTTTAATGTTATGAATATCTGTGAATATTTTTTTTTTACTTTTTATTTATGTTATTTTAATAAGATTCATAGTTATAAAGCTAAAGATTTGAATTAGTGTAAAACGTATACTCTACCTTGAAAACGGCATGGAGGAATTTAGTATAGGGTAGCGGCTCTGGGAATTAAACGGGAATTCCCGTTTGGAGAGAAATCTAATCGATAAGATTGGATTTCTATAATCGTTTTTTTCTCAGATAGACAGAAATTTGGTTATGGATATTAATCCACCTTCAGTTAAAGAAAGTAGTGTCGGAATCCACAGTTCCCGTCCACGATCTAATGACCACCACCCCCTGAGATGAGCTAGGCTAACTAATACCCCCCCTTAAATTACAGGGAAAGGTAAAGCGATAGTAAATATCTATCGAGTCGCTATCGGGGTATATTCTGCATCTATAGAGTCCCGCGGTGTAATTCTTATTTGTTCATCGCAAATAGGTTTGGCGCTTGGAAGCAAATACGCTATCCATAAATATGCCCGGGGATCTTGCAGTTAGGGGAAATTATATATATAAGGTTGAATCTCAAGTTAACCATAGTTTTTTTTTTTATGAATTTATTAATACGACCCTTCAGCGGGCGAAGCGGTTAGTTATAATATATATATCCTATTAGTCATAGGTTAAAATAAATTACAGTGATTTCTTCTCATTATTATTACTAATTATTGTACAATATTAATATCAGTAGTTATATATATATAGTGTGCCAAGGCCAAATTGGCACATGTATATAAAATAATTTTGTCTAAAAAAAAATTATTTATTATTAAAATCTTTCATAAAAGAGTTTGAAAAAAAAATAGAAATTAATTGATTAAAAGGGGAGAGGGGGAGTTTTGTTTAGAAAAGATAAAACTAAGAGTTCATAAAAGTAAAAGAGTGTTATTATTATAAATTAAAAGCATCAAAATACAAATCTCTTTGCATTCGAATTGAATAAAAAAAATAGTATTAAAACTAGTTTTGATGTGTAGAATAAAATTATATATGTGCGTGCGAATGTAAAATAAATGTATCAGTAGTAAATATTATAAATAAATGAAAAAATATTTAAAAAACACAGTGCTGCGCTACTAATTAAAGATATGAAAACAACATGTTTTGAAATAGCTACTACTAATTAAACAATCAAACAAAAAACCTATTGTCATAGGATTAATTACAAATGAAATTTGACAACAGATATTTGCTGGACGATATTACATGGACAACACATCGCAGGTATAAATAGACTTTTTTTGTTATCGGACAATGAATTGAGAGAGTTTTTCAGTCTAGTTTGCAGTAACAGTCTTGTTGCAGTTGAGATAACAGTGCATTTCTATTATGTATTTAGAAACAAAAATGCATTGTTGAGCAGCTTTTGGAAATATACGCTTGTGCTTCAGCCTTTTTAGTCCAACAAGATCATCAAAACCTGCCTGTGAAATAATGTCTGCATAACAACACAGAAATCCTCCGTCAAACGTTCAACTGTCTTCAAGAATAAAGCCAATGGATTCGCATAAAAATCTCTTCAAGAAATGTCCAAATCTAACCGGTTAGATATAATCCATCAGAAGCAGCAGAAGCAGCCAACAACAAGCAATATCCCCATTCCAAAAATCCTAGGTAAACATTTATTTATTATCATTTATACGTAGTAGCCACCGCTGTAATTTGTAAATATTCAAGATTCAAATTATATGAACTCTATCATACATAAAATGAACTATTGATATGTGTGTTTAAGTTTCAAATGCTATTAATGCTTTATTATTATATTTGTGAATGCTATATGAGTTAATATGTGCGTGATCATTATATCAGTGTTATTAGTTAAATTAGATAAATACCAATGTTCTACTATTAAAATCTACAAGAATATTTAAATTAGTTTAGAAATGTTAATTTTAGAATGTGTGTGTATTATATTAGGTGTATAAAGATGTTTAAATTTAGTCAATAAATGTTGGGTAATAAATTATCTTTAAACTTAATTAATGTTAATTAAAATAAAATGTCTTCAAACTTAAACTTTATTTGTCAGTCAATTCTTTTTACCAACCTTTTATTAATTCTTTCCACCACTAATTTTGTATAATTTTGTTATTGAATTAAAATTAGACTGAGCTAGTTTTAGGGAATGTTTCGAGCACTGGATTATGAGCCTACTGCCCGAATACATTAGTCTTCAGACTAGCTGGCGCCCCGGGGTTTACCCCAAAACAAATAAAGTATTTGGATAGTAGGGGTTTGAATCTAGCAGCCGAGATGGGCCATTGTTGATAGTTAAAGCTATCAATAAGATCTCCCATTTTGCTCGAACATGCCGGTTCATTCACATAACCTTTATAAGATTATAAATGTATTATGAAGGAGTTTGAAACCGGCCAAAACTTATATATACGTATAAGTAAGTGGTTTCAGTGGTTTGACCCGGTACATAAATGGCTTTTCCCAATGTTTGGGGCTGGACCTAAGAAACAATAGTAAATAAATGCTTTGTTTCTTGTTTAAAAAAATTTTTCTATACAAAAGCTAAATTACGTATGTTAAAGCGTTTTAATTTTTTTTTTAAAAAAAAAGAATTGACCGAAAACTTTGTTTTCTTTAAATGAAGAGAGATTTATGCTATTTACGTTGGTTGAAATAAATCATTATGTTAAATCAGAGACAGTTGGGTGTTTGGGTGGAGTTAAAGCATTAAGATCGGGTAGAGAAAAATGGACAAAGGAGGGGTGGAGTCAGCATGTATTTCCAGTTTAGAAAGAAATAAATAAAATAGAAATTAGTAAACTTATGAGCGTGAATAAAATATAATATTAAAGAAAAATAATATAAAAAAATAAAGTTTAAAATTATAAATATGACAAGAAATAAACCTAAAATGGAGACTCAAGGTAAAAAAACAGACAATGTTCCCAGCGAGGAACAAAATAAAACCGAAACTAGTGAAATAGAAAAGGTCCCCAGTGAAGAAAAAATAGAAACTCAAGTGAAAGAAGTAGAGAATGCTTCTAGTGAGGAACAAAAAGATAAAAACAAAAAAGAGGTTGAGCAAAAAGAAGAGAATAGGGAAGTCATAGCTTTATTAACTTGCATGTTTGAAAAACAAAAAGAAACAGCCGAAGAATATAAAAAAATAGCTGAAGAGCTTAAAAACCAAAATAATGAAATGAAGAGTAAATTGGAAGGGCAAGCTGAAATGCTTGAAAAGTTAAAGGACCAGATCGAAATGGGCCAGAATAAAATAAAAGAAGAAATTAGGGAAGAAATAGAAGAGATTAAAACACAAGTAGAAAATCAAATAGAGACCGCTTACCAAGTAATTGAAAAAAATAAGATAGAAGATAGAAAAGTAATTGAAGAGATAAAAGTCGGAATGACAGATTTAGCTTGGAAAGTAAATCAAAAGAATAGTAAAAATAGTTCGCGAACGGAAATAAAACAGTGTGACCATTTGAGTGCAAACACGCACATTATAAACAATCCGGCAATCGTGAACCAGTTTTTGAAAATACAGATATTTTCTGGCCATCAAGGTGAAGCTCCTATGGAGCATTTAAATAGTTTGGAGTGCTATTTCACTCTGAATCAATTAAGTGAGGAGGCTATGATCGCAATAGCTTGTAGCCATTTACAAGGGGGGTCTCAATCTTGGTGGGACTCTTTATATAAAAAACCCATCACTTTTGCCGAATATAAAATTGCTATTTTAGCTAGTTATTGGAACGAAGATTATCAGGAAAATCTTCATCACCAGATCTCACAAGATAAATGGCAACCTGGTGAACCGTTCGTTTCTTTTTTTAGAAGGCAAGTGGCGAAATTACACTCTTTAACAGCAGACCCACTATCTGAACAACAAATTGTCAGGATAGTCCGCCATAGTTTTCCTCATAATGTCGAGCAAATGCTCATAGGAACTGAAAGGAAAACAGTGGAACAAATGGCAGAATTGTTGAGCGCTTTCGACAGAGCTAGACCAACTTTTGACACAAGAGATAGGGGATTCAAACCCCAACTTAGAAAGCCAGCTGTAAACATCGTAAGATATAGACATAGGTCGAATTCAGGGAGTCCCTGGAGGAGACGTTATTCTAATAGTCCCTAGAGAACAAAAATCTTTCGAAGAACCGACAGCGATCCTGACATCTCTCATACTAGATTTAAGGAAAGGCCCAGGGGTGATTCTCAATCCCCCAGCATGAGTGGCTATATGCAGAAAAAAAAATATAATAAAGAACCGCCAGACAAAAATTAAAAATATGTAATCTGACGGATTCGCCGGCTTGACCTAGTTTATAATGACCATGGACTCGGAATAATGGAAAATGTTTAACAAAGTTTAAGGAAATAAATGTAAAAACGAGTATCAAGATAGTTTGAATAATTAAAAATGATTAAAGTTAGTCTTAGTAAAATAAAATAACAATCTTAGAGTTTAAAATGTCAAAGCATCTATAAAACAATTTATGTCAAAACCCTATTTGTCTTGTTTGTGTAGTGCGGGGGGGGAAGGGGAACAATGTAACCCTGATTATGTCTTATCGATTATATTGATATCCCAGCTCATAAGTCTAGAACATAGCGGAGTGTGACGCAAACAAAATAAATGTGTAAATCAAAATAGACAAGCAAAATGAAAATGTTTTTTTTTTTTAAAAAAAAAAGGAGAGTAAAAATAATAAAACAATTTATGTCAAAACCCTCGATTATGTCTTATCGATTATATTGATATCCCAGCTCATAAGTCTAGAACATAGCGGAGTGTGACGCAAACAAAATAAATGTGTAAATCAAAAGAGACAAGCAAAATGAAAATGTTTTTTTTAAAAAAAAAAAAAGGAGAGTAAAAATAACGCTTTAAAAATAAAAATGAAATAAATAAGTGTATAATGAAAGTATTAATGAAAATAAAACATTATCACATAAAATTAAAAAAAAAAAGTTTATTAAATTAGGATTGAGGTGTGTGCGAGTATTTGGGCAAAGAAATTAAAAGTTGGTTTAAATCAAAAATCTATCTGTGTGTTTAAATTGCCTTATACTTTGCTGCCTACTTCTCTTAACATTACATTTATCACCTAATGATGAAAATAAAAACGAAAAATGCACTCTAGAAAAATAAGAATTTGAAGTGGTCAATACTTAGGAAAAGTGATCAACGCACATATTAATCAAGAAAAATGTTCATAAATAAATAAGTGGGTCAAATAGTTAAAATAAAATCGATAAAATCAGGTTAAATAAATAAGCGTAAATAAATCTATAGTAAATAATAATGAAGAATGACTCGTAATAAACTAATCGATTTTTTTATTTATTTATTGAATACACGCATGTTAAATAAAGATGTTCATAATGGTTTAAAAATAATATTATAAGATTAGTGTAAATAAATATTTTAAATAATGTTTTTTAAGGGTTATAAATAATATTATAATATAAATAAATAGTGTAAGATTAATAATAAAAATATAAAGTTAATCATAATGAGTGTATAAGTATACATGTGTATATATGCACATATAGACTGGTAATATTCGATAAATACGATACCTCATGATGCGTATTTTAAATATATTTATCCAGATATCCTTTTAGGTTATGTTCTTGGCACTGCTGCACCTTATGATGCATGCAAAAAGGGATTTATTTATTATAGATTCCCTGTAAGCAAGTCCAGTAATAACTCAATATCTAGAATATTAGTAGGTGTAGAATTATGCTGCACGTATACACATGTGTAGGTATTTATCTAGAGCAAAAGGGAATGAGGGTAGTATAGAAATAAGTTTAGTTAAAGATACATTTAAAGCTGCTGTCTGGATAAATTTTAGTACTTGTAATGGACTTGTCAGGGATCATTCCTCTTTCCAAAAGATCCCTGTGCCACAAAATTAGTTTGTCCCAGTGGTTGTTATCTATGATTTAGATCATTGTGAGCAATGTATTCAACATAGATAGAAGGAAATGATAGTCAAAACAGATTGCCCTTTGTATGCTAAGTAAAAGATATTAAAAAGCTAACTTAGAAAAATAATAAATTAATAAATCTTTAGAGTCAAGAATTAAAATTGCAAGAGATAAAATGGTCAAAAATGATGCATTTTACTCTAAAATGGAGGGGGGTGTAATGTGCCAAGGCCAAATTGGCACATGTATATAAAATAATTTTGTCTAAAAAAAAATTATTTATTATTAAAATCTTTCGTAAAAGAGTTTGAAAAAAATAGAAATTAATTGATTAAAAGGGGAGAGGGGGGGTTTTGTTTAGAAAAGATAAAACTAAAAGTTCATAAAAGTTAAAGAGTGTTATTATTATAAATTAAAAGCTTCAAAATACAAATCTCTTTTCATTCGAATTGAATAAAAAAAAATAGTATTAAAACTAGTTTTGATGTGTAGAATAAAATTATATATGTGCGTGCAAATGTAAAATAAATGTATCAGTAGTAAATATTATAAATAAATGAAAAATATATTTAAAAAAACACAGCGGTGCACTACTAATTAAAGATATGAAAACAACACATTTTGAAATAGCTACTACTAATTAAACAATCAATCAAAAAACCCATTGTCATAAGATTAATTATCAATGAAATTTGACAACAGATATTTGCTGGAGGATATTACATGGACAACACGTTGCAGATATAAATAGACTTTTTTTGTTATCGGACAATTAATTGAGAGAGTTTTTCAGTCTAGTTTGCAGTAACAGTCTTGTTGCAGTTGAGATAACAGTGCATTTCTATTATGTATTTAAAAACAAAAATGCATTGTTGAGCAGCTTCTGGAAATATACGCTCATGCTTCAGCCTTTTTAGTCCAACAAGATCATCAAAACCTGCCTGTGAAATAATGTCTGCATAACAACACAGAAATCCTCTGTCAAATGTTCAACTGTCTTCAAGAATAAAGCCAATGGATTCGCATAAAAATCTCTTCAAGAAACATCAAAATCTAACCGGTTAGATATAATCCGCCAGAAGCAGCAGAAGCAGCCAACAACAAGCAATATCCACATTCCAAAAATCCTAGGTAAACATTTAATTATTATCATTTATACATAGTAGCCACTGCTGTAATTCGTAAATATTCAAGATTCAAATTATATGAACTCTATCATACATAAAATGATCTATTAATATGTGTGTTTAAGTTTCAAATGCTATTAATGCTTTATTATTATATTTGTGAATGCTATATGAGTTAATATGTACGTGATCATTATATCAGTATTATTAATTAAATTAGATAAATACCAGTGTTCTACTATTAAAATCTACAAGAATATTTAAACTAGTTTAGAAATGCTAATTTAGAATGTGTGTGTATTATATTAGATGTATAAAGATGTTTAAATTTAGTCAGTAAATGTTGGGTAATAAATTATCTTTAAACTTAATTAATGTTAATTAAAATAAAATGTCTTCAACTTAAACTTTATTTGTCAGTCAATTCTTTTTACCAACCTTTTATTAATTCTTTCCACCACTAATTTTGTATAATTTTGTTACTGAATTAAAATTAGACTGAGCTAGTTTTAGGGAATATTTCGAGCGCTGGATTATGAGCCTACTGCCTGAATACGTTAGTCTTCAACTAGCTAGCGCCCCGGGGTTTACCCCGAAACAAATAAAGTATTTGGATAGTAGGGGTTTGAATCTAGCAGCCGAGATGGGCCATTGTTGATAGTTAAAGCTATCAATAAAATCTCCCATTTTGCTCGAACATGCCGGTTCGTTCATGTAACGTTTATAAGATTATAAATGTATTATGAAGGAGTTTGAAACCAGCCAAAACTTATATATACGTATAAGTAAGTGGTTTCAGTGGTTCGACGTGGTACAATATATTAAGGGTAACTGATTTTTTTTTTTTACTTATTTACATATATTAAGTGTTGTAATAATGCTTTAATTATATGTATGCATATTCTTAAAGTAGCATTTATAATTTAAATTCATATATTAACTACTTAATCGAAAGTTGAAGTAAATTACTATTATTTTTTATTATTGTAAAATATAGTTATTCATTTTATATATCGCTAAGTGCTAATAAAAAGTATTAATATTCCATCAAGTGGTTTGTGTCAAAGTTGTGAGGGCAATAAGTTTGACACCAATTAAACTCTAGTAATTGGCTATCTATATATACTGAACAATGATAAAGCTATGTCTACCAACTGATGAATATTAGCTCAGAATGAAATGTGACTCTTGGAGATCATAAATATGTTTCACATGTCTTTTGTCTTATATGTATGATTACACATTTCCAAAAGTTGTTAAAAATAGGTAGAAACTGATGAGAGGCATGTAGTGAAAATTGCACTACAGAAATATTATTCATTAAGTGGATAATCTCTAGTCTAATTCATGACAAGTAAAAATTATTAATGTGCTATTTGGCTTACTTGAGAAGATATATGTTCTTCTGACTTCCAGACTGGTGAATGGTTTTGATAGGATTGAGCAAACGTCAATGATGTACTGATAAAATCTAAAATTTACAATGCAGATTATCTGAAAACCATGCATTCTTCACAAACCTGGAGCTTAATTGTAAATATAGGGGATTTAAACTCAGACTCTCAAGCACCCTTCAAATATCCACACTATCTCATACAACTGATACACATGAATACAGACATATAGAAAAGATAAATATTCACCAATATACGTATTTCATGCTAAAACAGCACTCATCAGTTGGTCCAGATTATCATCTTCCACACACATATATATAATCAGTGTTCAGTTTATATTAAGATAGCAAATCTTCACACTTTAATGAACAGGCTTCAATCCACTCCAACCTTCAACTTGTCAGCCATCCATATCATTGAAGTTCCGATGATGAAAGGAGAAATAGATTGGATAGAAATTTGTCCCTACCTTGTCTGAAAATCGTATAGTGGAAGTTCAGATGCATAAATCTTGTAAATAATAGCATTTTATTAATGCTTATTTGTTTTGCTTTCGTTCAAGATTATCAAATGTTGTTTATACCCCTCTACGTTGCTCTTAAAATAATTCTGTTACTTATACAGTAATGATAATAATAATTGCGTTTAAAAAAATTCCAGGATTTCCTTTTAATGAAGCTATTGTTATTCATTCCAGATAACCATCAGCCTTAATTTCTTTTAACTTATTTTTTCTTCTTCACAGAAATGAAGTTAATTAAAAAGATAACTGTGAAAACTATCAGCTTCTTTGAAGAGTAGAAGTCTGTGTTTGTTTATTACTTTCAAGAACTCTCACATTACTAAGAAATTACTGGTGTTTCACTTGACATTATAAGATAAACAAAAAATTAAGACTATCAGCAGTAAACAGAAATAAACTCAAACAAACATAATTAATACTTACATACATACATACATACATACATACAGTAGCAATTCGCTAATCTAAATCTAAAAAAAAGCAACTAGGGTTGAGATATGCAATGATTATATAAGACAAAAGATTTAAAAGATCTAGAAATAAACCACTGTGAGATAAATGGATGAAATAAGAAAGTATGCTGGTATGATGTGGAGAAGAGAGACTAGAGATCGGAAAAGATGGATTGTAGTTGGAGAGACCTTCATCCTGAAGTGGATGGATAATGGTTAAAAATGATGATGATGATATAAGCCAATAGGTAAATCACAAATGCATCTACATATAAAACCTACTCATTTTTTTGTTTGAAATTTTGTGAGACTATCTTTTAACTTTTTCTGTAGATAATTTTGTTTCTGAATTACTTTCAACACCATCTAATTGTAGCTCTCCAATATATTGTACTCTCTACCCCACTTTCCCAATGGAGAAAAAAATAAATTGTAGAAATAACTCATATAACATAAATAGGGTCAACTTCTCCCATAAAAACTATGCTCAAGCTTACTAGAAAATAAGGAATTCGAACTCAGACCATCGCATGATCCTCAACTCTCCATGCTATCTCATATTGCTAACTCACCTGATCACACACATGTTGAAAAGATAAATAATCACCAATATCATATTTCATGCCAAACCAGCACTCATCAGTTGGTCCAGATTACCATCTCCACACATATATACAATCAGTGCTCAGCTTTGTATTAAGATAGCCAATCTTTATACTTTAATGGACAGGCTTCAATCTACTCCAAACCCATAACTCTTCAGCTGTCCATTTCATTGAAAATCTAATGATGGGAATGTTCAGAGGCCACATGCACATAGATTCTCTGATATCACATCCAGAAAGTTGAAAAACAATGGTCTTATCATTGTATTTTTAAAACATTATGAAAGATCCTAAAATGAAACTTTTTTATTCCTTTCTGTTGTAACAACAGAATGTCCAAATCTCACATTCATACAATAAATTAGATATTTTTCTGTAATGAAATATCTTACCTTTTAACTCATTAAAAGTGATAACCACAGATAAGATTCTGTGCTGCACTTTTATATCTAAGTGTTTTTATTTATAAAACTATCAAGATATCAACTATCCAAGTTAAATGTGTTGAAATTTTTTCTTCCATTACTAGCTGATAAAGGACACTAACGTACACATTCTGTATGTTGCTATTTGAACTGAAGAAATAGCATAATCATCAGCATATGGTAAATCATAAATCCAAGAAGATGAAGTTCTTGCTTTCACATTTAATTGATTCAAATTTCAAATTCCATCGACAAAACTGTATTGCATCTTAATCTCTGTTTCATTAAGCTGCTACAAGCAGTATAAATCCTTGTTTAATATCAGTTTTCAAATAACTCCGCTTTTATACTTATAATATTTCCTCTCAAGTCAACCAACTAATTTTTCAACAAAACAAAATTAATAAAAGCAATATATAGATCATTATTTTGTTCCCAAACTTTTTTTTGCATTTGCTTAGCAACAAAATCATTCTTATAAGCTGTTGAATTTCTAAAATAACATTCATCTATGACTAAAGCAATATCTATTCAACAAAATCCTTGAACACACCGTTTGTTGGATAAAATTAATATTCTACAACAATTATTGCAATTTTGCCTATTCCCTTTTTTTAAAAAATTGAAACAATACCCTTAATATCAAGCAACATAACATAAGTCCATATATTCCTTTAAGAATCCAATATTTTTGAAGATAACAAAACCATCATAACAGAACCTGAAGACTTTCCATTTTTTTTAAATAATAAAAAGCTGCTTTGCCTTCACTAAACCAGAACTAGATATCTTTGTCCAAAATTAAATGAATAGATATAATGAATAAATCTTTAAAAGTTGTCATCTTAATGATTAATTCATTATTCAAAAAATGATCAAAATACTTTTTCATCTCTTTATATTACATGATCACCATTTCTTATGCTTGCTCATAACTGTTATTAAAACAGGCAAAACTCTTTACACAGTAGTGCTACTCAGTGCAAGCCAGAGTAATCAACTAGTCTGGGATATTGGATGAGTAAGCACTAGATAGGGATTTTATGCACAAGCCTTCTGGAATCCATTGATTACTCTGGCTTGCACTGAGTGGCACTACTGTATGGAGAGTTTTGCCTGTTTTAATAATAGTTATAAACATAAAAATGATGATCATGTGATGTTTATTGGTTTAACATAATCCTGCCTAACAGAATAGTGGTAGCTAAGGTTATTAAAGAACCAAAGACACCAAAATGTATGGGTACTGAACTGAGTTCATGTCTATATGACTATACAAGCTAATGAGCTTGGATTGAAAATATTGTGTTTTAAATTTTATTCTCATAGTTTTGTAGTTAAGTACAGACAAAATGTGGCTTCTGGAGAATTGCATTAGATCCTAAGATCTAGGTGAAGTGCTCTCATATCCAAGGCTCTCACTGATGAAAGCCACAAGCTAGAAACAAGTCTGGGGATATTGGATGAGTAGGCCCTAGATAGGGATTTTATGCACAAGCATTCTGGCATCTACTAATTACTGTGGCTTGCACTGAGTTGTACTACTGTATGGAGAGTTTTGTCATAGAGATCTTAACACCATTTCTCATGACCATATGTTGCTTTCAGTGCATTAGAAAACATTTATATTGACCATAATTACTGAATGTTTATATCTTCTCTGCAGTTTTAATCCACCAATCATTTTTTAATTTTCTTTGTCAGTTATTCATCTTCTATCAAGAAGGTCCATGTTCACTATTTCTTCCAAGCAAAAATAATATTATTTTCTAAAAAGTAGTTATGATTACTCTTCTTAGTAATCCCCAAAATAAATTTACTTCTATAACATACATCTTAAGAGAATTCCACACTTCAGTAATATGACAATTCTAAAGGCATTACAATTTTATTATACAACAGCCATTTGAAAAGTAAATACTTCTAAAGGACAAACATCAATTATTAACTGAAAAGCTATAAAAAGTCATATTGCAAATTATAATTTTTTTTATAATTAAAAAAGCGCTTCAATATTATGTAATGTTGATTTTTTTCATGTAAATTTCCATTGTTGACATATATAGTAAAGATAAATCACGATCTCAATGCCCGTAAGGATAAATAAAAATTGTATCTTATTACAGGCACAGTTTTATAACTTTTACCATCATTTTTTTAATCAACTCAGATCTGGAATCTTTATTGTGTAAACTTCATTATTAATGAGGATTGAATAAATAAATATATCATCTATAGGCTGAGACCTGAAAACAAAAGACAAATCTATTTATAATCTGAAAAATATTATAATCTACCCAACCCAGTCTGAATTCGAATCCTAGATCATATACATGCTTCTTATACCCGTGACCTGACTATACCAAGCAACATTTCTATTACATAATATAATTATTAATTCGTAATAGATTTTTAAACATTTAGTGAATAATGTAAATGTATAGAGTTTCTAGATATTTCTGCTGCTCTTCCTAAGGTTTTTCATCAATACTCTTTATCTGCAATTACAATCATTTGCATTATAGAAAGGATTCAAATTCAGACTTTCACATGACTCTCAACTCTCCATGCCATCTCATATTGCTGACATACCTGATCACACACATGTTGAAAAGATAATCACCAATATACGTATTTCTTGTGAAACCAGCAATCATCAGTTGGTCCAGATTACTATCTCAACACATGTATACAATCAGTGCTTAGCTATATATTATGATAGCCCATCTTCATATTTTAGTAAGCAGGCCTCAAACTTCTCCAACCCACAATTATAAATTATTGTGGAAGTCAATTACTCTTCACACACACTCTATAAAAATAAACACTTCTTTTAATAAATGTTTTGGAAGTATAGATGGTCCACTATGCTTAGAGCTAATTCTTTAAAAAAATCAATAATTATTGACCATGATTAAGAGCATGATTTTATTGCTAATATGAATTTTAAACCAACCTCTTACATGCAGGAGTTCAAATTGCATACATGATGTAATATACTAAACATGATGTAATATACGAAAGCTTGTGTGTCATATGCTTCAATAAGAATTTATGACAGTGTAAAGAGATGATGTTTTTGCTTTTTCTAAACAGCAGTCTCATGGTCAATAAAACAATTCTTTTCATACTCATTCCCATTATGGGGACAAAACCATGATGATGTCACCTTAACAGCATTATTAAACTTTTGTTTTCCCAGATGTTTGATCTGGAATATCTCCTTAAATCCACTGAGTTTTAGAGATTTGAATAACCAGTATTTCAGTTCATATTTATTATAGAGAAATTTTATCTCGAATACTCAGATTGATTTTTAATTCTTCCAGATTTTTTGCTCACTAATGAATTACATTTTTATTAATACAACTTTTTGTCCAATTATATAATAAGACCCATATTATACATCATCACATAATTATAAATGTCACTCAAAAATGAGTATGGCCATTCTAATTCCAAAAAAGAAAAATAAATTACTCTAAAAATGAGTTTTGCAGTGACTATATAAACCAATTTATAAACCACAAATATGTCTACATATAAACCATGCTGGTCCAATTTTTGGTTTACTTGTTATTTTATGATGTTGTCTTCTAGTTACCTCAGAAGAAAGTTTTTCTTTCTAAAATATTTTAACATCATGTCTAAATTGTAGCTCTCCAATAAATTTTATTTCCACATACAAACAATGCTGGTTTTTGTGTTTACTTGTTATTTTAAGATGCTGTCTTTTAGTTACCTTAACAACATGTCTAATTGCCATTTCCCAATGTATTTCTATTCCTTGGTATATCTTCCCAATGGAAACAATTATCATTGCAATTCTTTAGAATATCTTTGACAAAGTCCTTATAACATAGCTGGAGTCTATTCTCCCACAAACCCATCTTTAATTTTACTATAAAACATCCTTTTACTAAGTATTAGACTGTTTTTTCATTTTATATCTCCAATCCAATAAAGGTAGTGGATTAACAATATCCCATTAAGCAAGTTCAAGAATGTATTGGTTGATTTTAAGACCTTGCCATGATATTTTTAAAATTTTAGAGCATTTGTTCTTAATGGGAAATTTTCTAATGCCTTTGTGCTGCATCTATAGGGTGTCCATTGTTCACACCCATACAACAAATTAAGTAAAATAACAGTTTTATATATAGCTAACTAAGTTGCAATAGTTGTTTCCCTATGATGAAATACTCTAAGTAAAAGCAGCAGCAACATATTGCAGTCTATGTTGGAGCTCAATTTCCAAGTCTATCATTCTACTTATCAAACTACCAAAGTATTTAAACTGGTTTACATTCTCAAGTTGATAACCTTCCAAGCTGAAAGTTGCTAACGATTTTTTCATCCATGGCTGATAAACACTTGAGTTTTTTGAATTTGATTAATAAACTGAGATCTTTACAAGTTGCACTTAAAATATTAAGGACATGTTATACATCATCTTTTAAATTGAAAAATCTAGCGCAATCATCATCATGCTGTAAATCCAGAATTTAAAAAGATGTTCTTACTTTTGCTTTTAGCTAATTCAAACTAAAAATGCCACCATCAAACCTGTATTATTGCATCTTGATCTCTGTTTGATTAAATGACCTATATATAATTTGTAATATTACTGCCATAAAGATTGAAAATGTTAGAACAAGTAAAGACCTTGATCTTATAAAACATCAAAAACATATTTACATTGAGTTAAAAACAAGGTGTAAATCATTCCTTCATTCTCAACACTTTTCTTGCCTTTTTCTGTCAACAAAAACTATATCTGTAGTGCTTATTGACTCCCTAAAAGCACAATGAGTCTTTGGTAACCATCTATAACTATAAGCAATCTATTCAACTAAATTCTCGAAAGCACTTTTATAGTAAAACAGGCAAAACTCTCCATATAGTAGTGCCACTCAGTGCAAGCCAGAGTAATCAATGGACACTAGAAGGCTTATGCATAAAATCCATATCTAGTGCCTACTCATCCAATATCCCCAGACTAGTTTTTAGCTTATGACTTTTGGAGAGTTTTGCCTGTTTTAATAACAGTTATGAGCAAGCATAAGAAATTTGGTGATCATGTGATGTTTAGTGGTTTAATCACTTTTACAGTAGTGAATAATAATATTTCTATTCCTTTTTTTAAAAAAAATTGGGGATAATTAAAGCATCCTTAAGATCAAATGCCACAACTTCATAGGTCCAGATATTCCCAAAAAATTCTGAATATTTTTGAAGCTAACATATCACCACCATATTTTAAAATTTTCTCCAGGTATTTATTTCATCAGGATTTGCAGCCTTTTCATTTTTACGATTACAAAGAAATGTTTTGACTTCATTAAACTGGATATCTTTGTCCAAATTTAAATGAGTAGATAAAATGGAGATAGCATTATATGTCATCATATCCTATCAGATCAAAATACTTGACCTCCTTAAACTGGATATCTTTGTCCAAATCTAAATAAGTAGATAAAATGGAGATAGCATTATATGTCATCATATCCTATCAGATCAAAATACTTGACCTCATTAAACTGGATATCTTTGTCCAAATCTAAATAAGTAGATAAAGTGGA
Organism: Epiperipatus broadwayi; assembly: GCA_028023455.1. Taxonomy (NCBI): domain Eukaryota; kingdom Metazoa; phylum Onychophora; class Udeonychophora; order Euonychophora; family Peripatidae; genus Epiperipatus; species Epiperipatus broadwayi. The sequence goes on from JAQFVV010014065.1 coordinate 38,784, forward strand.
GATAGCATTATATGTCATCATATCCTATCAGATCAAAATACTTGACCTCATTAAACTGGATATCTTTGTCCAAATCTAAATAAGTAGATAAAATGGAGATAGCATTATATGTCATCATATCCTATCAGATCAAAATACTTGACCTCATTAAACTGGATATCTTTGTCCAAATCTAAATAAGTAGATAAAGTGGAGATAGCATTATATGTCATCATATCCTATCAGATCAAAATACTTGACCTCATTAAACTGGATATCTTTGTCCAAATCTAAATAAGTAGATAAAATGGAGATAGCATTATATGTCATCATATCCTATCAGATCAAAATACTTGACCTCATTAAACTGGATATCTTTGTCCAAATATAAATAAGTAGATAAAATGGAGATAGCATTATATGTCATCATATCCTATCAGATCAAAATACTTGACCTCATTAAACTGGATATCTTTGTCCAAATCTAAATAAGTAGATAAAATGGAGATAGCATTATATGTCATCATATCCTATCAGATCAAAATACTTGACCTCATTAAACTGGATATCTTTGTCCAAATCTAAATAAGTAGATAAAATGGAGATAGCATTATATGTCATCATATCCTATCAGATCAAAATACTTGACCTCATTAAACTGGATATCTTTGTCCAAATCTAAATAAGTAGTTAAAAATGGAGATAGCATTATAAGTCAGCCTATCATTATTCAAAAGATGATCAAAATACTTTTTCCATTTGTTCAAAATATCATTATCATGCAAGAGAGGTTATTTCTCAACTTCATAATTTGCTTCAGTGAATCAAAAAAATTCTAGAATGACCACAACCAACAAAATGTCTGCACTTTCTTTGCAGTTTGAGTACACTACTCATTTTAAGCCGTCTTTCAATCATTAACATTCTGCCTTTAGATCCTTATATTTATTATGAAGTTGAACAGGAAGGAATTGAAACTTCCAATGAATTATATAAATTTTGCTCATTTTTTCCTTCTATCATGCATAAGTCCAGAAGTCAGATAAACTTCTCACATGACCAATACATTAGAAATATATACTTTTGCAAGCAATCCACATAGTGTATGTTACACATTAACTTCATACACACATTAGTTTTTTTTAAAGATACTTAAGCTTAATTTCATATAATATATATTTAAATATATTTCAAACTTCTATTCCATCACACATTACTGAAACATATGATCATATTTCATGCTAAACCAGCACTCATTAGTAGACCCAGATCACAGTCCCTCACAGATATCTTCATTTGCTCAGTGCATATGACAGGCAGTAAATTATTATAGTTTAATTGATAGGTTTCAAATTTTCTGCCATACAACTTTGATACAACCCTCTTTGTGGAAATACATTAATAACTGTTATTAATTAATTAAGCTAGTCATTATCCCTAACTCAAATATATACTTCAAGTCTTATTTAATGAATTATGTATCTTCAGTGTTTTGGAGTTATCAACACCTGATTTCATATTGCATATATTGAGGGTAAAATATAACAACTTGCAAATGTTATATAACTCATTGGAAATTTCAATTCTGTTCAAGTTACATATAATTTGAGTTATTTATTATTTATAGATATTATAACTGAGTTTTTATTTCATATTTTAGAGGTTGTTGAAACTAAAGCTCTGCTTTGATCATCTGAATATTCAAATAGTAATGCTTATCATATACTCTATAATATATAATCACTGATTTTAATATATATTATAGTGCAAAGATTGTACATCTCCCACAAGGTGTTAAAAATGGATACAGTTTCCACCTTACAAGAAAGTCTGAATGTTATCAAAAACTATCAACATGGGCAAAAAAAGTCAGGTGTTGACACTTCTATAACACTGCAGATACATTATTCATTAAATAAGTTTAAAAGTATATATTTGGGCTAGGGATAATGTCTAGCTTAATATTCAATTAGGAACAGTTATTAATGTATTTCTATAAAGTGGCTTGTATCAAAGTTATATAGCAAAAAAAATTGAACCCTGTCAATTAAACTGTAGTCATTTAACATCTATATATGTATTGGGCAAATAATGAAGATATGTGCAAAGTATTGTCATCTTAGCCAATTAATGAGTGCTAGTTTAGTGTGAAATGTACATCTTGGGAATCCTTTATCTTTCTCACTTGTCTTTGATTATATGTTTCAGTTATGTGTGAGAAAATAGGTTTGAAACATATTTATGTAAATAATATATGAAGTTAGGTTTAAGATAAAGGGAAAAACGATAATCGTTAAGTAAAATGCCTCTTATCCATATTGTATTATATGTTAAATCCAGAATATGAATTTAGCTAGTCATAGCATGTTCTGAGTAATGAAACTAATAATCCCTTCTTCATGACTGTTGTAATCAAGAAACTCACATGTTTTATATTCTCATCTGATATTTAATTTATTTCAATCATCTGTTCTATGAGATCTCAAAAATTGTATTGAATTACATTGTACTACATACCATCCCAAATTAATCAAATCATCAAATAAATATCTGTTAGATAAAAATTAGCTTTTCAAATTACTTATCTAACCAACACCATTAATTCTTTTCTTTTAAAATTCAGGGTTGCACCATAAGATTTAATGCTTTGTATGGTTTAGTGCAGTGATCATATGCCAGACTCTGGAACATAAAACTTATCTGATCAATTCTAACTCTGAAAGCATAAAGTCATCAAATTCATCTCAGTTCTGAAGTTCCAAGTGATAAAAGTATTCAATTATTTTTTATTAAGTTTAATGAACCCTATATATATATTGTACATATATGTATATCATTCCCACCTATGTATATATTCTTTAATTTAAAAAAAAAATATTTTTTGTGTATATAGATTTGTGTGTGTGTGGTATATATAGTTAATAAACAATGGTTGTTAATAGGAAGTAATGAAGAAATAATGTTACAAGAAATAATATTTAATATATTGGTCTCTTATTATTAAATAAAGCATTCAGTTATTTAGCTTTATTTTTTTAAAAATAAAACAAACTGGACAGGATGGTGTAAAAGGTCAATAGATAAATAGCTGTGTGAAAGAAAAGTATGGCTGAGCAAACAGAGAGACAATTACACATATCTCTTTTGACTATAGATTGTAAACTCTATTGTCTTTGTGTTATCTGGATTTTAGATTGTCCAAAGGTGGGGGAAATGCTTTGACAGAATAGATAACTTTGGACCATCAATTTGTGAGGATCTGGTTCCTATCTCAAAATGACAGGTATTTTTGTAGGAGGAGACTTTTTATCAGAAATAGGGAGATATAAAAGAGAGGCACAATATTCATAGAGGCAGTTGGCAGTTTTTCATCTGTTTCTGGTGAGCTCAGGATGAGCTGTTGATTTTTTTTCTTTGAAAAGTTAAAGAGGAAAATGTGAGACTTTTGCTTTAAAAACAGCATAAAAGATATGTGGCTATATAAATATCTCACAGCTAAGTTAATCTAGAGGGACGGATCAAAATTGAATCTCTTAAAAGAAGTTGGTGAAAATAATATAAAATAGTATTTATATATTTTGGCTATTTATAAGACAATGAAGATGCAGTACTAATCTTGCCATTTTGTTATCTGAGATCTCACATCATGGTTTAATTCACGGATCAATCTGTGGACTCATATACTAGTCTTTACTACCTAAAGAATGACTGAGTTTAAAGCCAACCATATATGCTATCTGAGAGGCTTCTTTTGGTCTCCTGGCCTATTAAAGAAACATCATTTTGAAGGGAGGGAGAATAGGAAAGAAGAGAAGAAAGAAGATGTATAAAAGCCATACAGCCAACCTCAACTAGTCTACAAATCAGTTTTTTTTTTAAGTTTTCTTCATATATATCAAAAGTGCCTGCAATAACATATAAAATGGTAGGAACAAGCCAAAACTACCAAGCTATAAATAAGAGAGCAGTCTGATATTTGAACCTGGGACGTTAATAAGAACTGAAAATGGATCAGGTAACTTTAAAAATGGATCGGGTAATTTTAAAATTTGATTAACAAATTTTTTTTATTTACTTATTAAAAGTAAATTTTGATTTCTATAGTCAAGCTTTTTTTTTTCCTTTTGATACATAAACATTAAATGTTTGTTTATTGATTGTAGTGTTATCAATACTGCATAACATTACACACACAGTTTAAAATTCATTAAATTTAATTTTTCATTATTTTTTGATATATTTTTTTATATATTGTAACAATAAAATGTCTTTTTATTATTGTTTATTCAGTGTGATAATTGAGCAACCTATCAATATATGCTTTATAAAAAATTTTTTTATCTCTTTGCATATTAAATTTGATAATATTTATTTTTACTCAAGGTTTCAATAATATATTTTTTATATATGTGATTTCTGTATCAATTCATAATACAAAGGGACACATTTTAACATAATATATATGTTAAAACATATCACAGTGTGTGTGTGTGACTGCTTATACCCACAAGCCAAAATAGGTTAGACTAAAGTCTCATTGATTAATAGTTATATTTAAAGGAGAAAATTAAAGAGCAGGGTTTTCCACGTATATGAAAGTAAAAAACACACATTGTATGAATGAAATTTACCTCTATGTCATATATAGTAGGTAGGGAAAATCTTGAATAAACATTCAATAGAATGTTTTTTAATGTCATTTTAAGCCAGCTTATTTCAAAATATGTAGTAACATGAGCAGATATATAAATTTAGTTGGTTATGCATATAGTATTAAAATGTTTTATTTTAATTATGTATTTAATTGAGTCAATTGTATAGTTAGTAAGTTGATTTATTAAAAGAAAGAGTGTTAATAAATATAATTATCCCATATTTAGTTTCCGAGCTATTATTATTAGTATTGTTAATTTTTTTTATAATCTTGTTTTGATTATAATTAATCATCATCACTCGTAAATGTTAAGTGTCGTATAGTAATTTACATATAATGATGTTTAAGATCACACCTGCCATATAACCAAGTTTTGAGTAATTATAGGTTAATAGTAAAAAGCTAAAATTTTATGTTGTGCCCAGGAGTTTTGACCATCCTCATCAACGGTGGATATTACTAGTTAAATCATCGTTTAAGCATAATACTGTTCAAGTAAATAATTATAGATTTATCAGAATCTAAATTTGATGATATAAGATTAGTTATGATCATCATCATCATTAAATAAATAGTATTATAATTAAATCCCAGTTTAAACATAACATGATTTTAAGAAGGTGCCATTATGCTTATAAAAGATAAATTTGTTGTTATGAGTTCATTACTAAAGCTGTGGATGGAATCATCATCATCATTATATTATGATGAATAATTAAATTAAATAAATAGGTTTATTGGCCATATATGTAAGTAATGGTCCTCACTATGTTTGTTTGTAAGCCATTAGTAAGAGCATACATGCATCTGTACACCAATATACTTAAACTGAGCCGGTAATAATCTGTAAAAGTGTTGGATATATAAATTTTATGGTATTGGGATCTTATAATTCTATGGACATGGATAGATTATAAGAATGTCATTTTTTTATTCATCCAAGTGCATGAGTAGTGAAGGCTGTACCAAATGGGTTTGAACCTGGTACACTATGAACAGATGATATTTATCTAGGTTTAAAACAATCTAGTGGAACCCAGAGAAAACATATGTACTTAGCTAAGCTGAATAAAAGCAATCAAGTCCCTTTTCCAACTTGATAATATTAACTTTCTCTGATATTTTTTTTTAAGTAGTTATAAATTGCGCTGGTGTGTGCATGTGACCATGAATGATTTTATATATGTGGAAAGATGAACGGGAAGGATTCTTTGTTGAAGGAATCTATTATTGGAGATAAAGCATAATGCATTCCATGGATTTCACTGTAATTTTGTTCAGTTGCTATGTCTTATATATATATTGATCTAGTTATAACCGCTAGTATATTTTGTTAGTTAAAATGACTCCCAATATCGAAAATAGTTTAAATCTTAAATGATAATAGTGATGAATTTCCATTTTTATTTTGTGTGTTTAGAAATGGGATAATTTATTTATCTCATTATTAGCGTGATTAAATTAATGTTTATGATAGTTGCAAATGGGCTATGGTATTATGTTTCTTTATAGTTACAAAATGGCAGTAGCTATTATAATAATATATATTTATTAGTTACAAATTATAGCAGTTATCATAGTAAATTCATTATATATAGTTACAATATATATATATACCTTATATTTACAATCACATTTTACTGATAAAGTATAAATTGACAATCATAATCAATATTAAGAGAAAGAAAATATTTTATGGACGTTAGAATTACGAAAAAAAATAGTTAAATGCTATGTAAATAATATTCATTAAGGCTGTAGCCTCAAGCACATGCGTATAAAATGCGATAGTAGGGACCTCTACAGGTCTTAAAACCACAAGCTTACTCATTGGAAGAAAAGAGGGGGCGATACGCATGTGCTTGAGGCTACAGCCTTAATGAATATTATTTACGTAATCAATGTGCGTTTAAATAAATTTATAATTACAACTTTAAATTATCGTAATAGATTTCTCACTATAAAATCTTTCCATTGACTCGTTGTAAATCGAAAGATTTCACGAGTATTAATGTGTAATAAGCAATGTGGACTTAATTAGTGAAGTATTGAATAGCTTCACACTCTCAGATCGAACCGCTTCAGCTTCACCTATTTAAATGGAAAGTAGGTTGAAGTAAAGAAGGGGTTCCCCTCTTTGTTTGGGGGTTCCCCTCTTTTCTTCCAATGAGTAAGCTTGTGGTTTTAAGACCTGTAGAGGTCCCTTCTATCGCATTTTATACGCATGTGCTTGAGGCTACAGCCTTAATGAATATTATTTACGTAATCAATGTGCATTTAAATAAATTTATAATTAAATGCTATGTGTGGAATGTATTGTTGTTTGGTCATGAAATGTGGACAATGAGTAATACAATTAGGAACAGATTGCAAGCCTTTGAGATGTGAACATGGAGAGAATGGAAAACATTTGGATGAATAAAATAACAAATGAAGAAGTTTTGAAAAAAGTTAATAAAAAAAGAAGATTGATTGAGGAAATTAGAAATAGAAAAAGAAACTGGATTGGATATATATTAAGAAGCAAGTATAGTTTAAATGAAAGATGTTTTGAATGAAATGGTGAATGGAAGTAAAAAGAAAGGATAAAAAAGATTGACATTGTTAGATGATATGAGATGGGAAGAGTTACCTGTAATTGAAGGACTGGGCAATAAAGATAATGGAGTGGGAACATGGATGAATTGATGGTGTGACTACTGTTGGACCTGTCCATGAGACAGAAGAATACTGATGATTCAATAATAAGATTGTCTTTATTTTTTATAACAAAATAACAAACATAATAATAAACAAGAAAGTAATAAATTATTGGCAAAATTGATTAATGTATTTTTGACAAACATAAATATTTATACATTTTTAATGTTTTATGCAATGTCTCTTTGCAAATATATTTTAGTTTTAAAGCTAAAACAAAACTAAACATACAGTTTAGAGACAATTTGTTGTAATAATTATCAGTTTTAATAAAATTGTGTTTACATGAATTACATTAAACAACTAAACATCATACTTTATGCTTATACATGCTACTTATGCAGAAGCAAAACTCTCCATACAGTAGTGCCATTCAGTGCAAGCCAGAGTAATCAATGGATACAGGAAGGTTTGTGAATAAAATCCCTATCTTGTGCCTACTTATCCAATATCCCCAGACCAGTTTCTAGCTTGTGGCTTTTACCAATGAGGACCCTTGGATATGAGAACACAGGGGATATTGGTTGAGTAGGCACTAGATAGGGATTTTAAGCACAAACCTTCCTGCATCCATTGATTACTCTGGCTTGCACTGAGTGGTGCTACTATATGGGAAGTTTGTCTTCTGTGTAAATAGCTTGTGTAAGCATAAATAATGGTAATCACGTGTTGTTTAGTGGTTTAATATCAATCCTTCTGAAATAGGATTATGGTGACTGTGGTTATTAAAGAACCAAAGACACTAAAATGTATAGATACTGAACTGAGTTCAGATTTATATAACTATACAAGCAAATGAGCTTGGATTCAAAACATTACTGTGTTTTCATTTTGGACTCAAGGTGTATAGTTAACTAAAAAGGTAAAAGTGACTGCTGGAGGGTTGCATTAGATCCTAAGATTTAGGTGCAGTGATCTCAGATCCAAGGCTCCTCATTGGTGAAAGTTACAAGTTAGAAACTAGTCTGGGGATATTGGATGAGTAGGCACTAGATAAAAAATTTATGCACAAACCTTCCTGCATCCATTGATTACTCTGGCTTGCACTGAGTGGCACTACTGTACAGAAAGTTTTGCTTACAAATTTATGTATCAATACTTTTAATTATTTTTTAACTGAATAATGATACAGTAAAATAGTGGACTTCAGGCTAATAATCCACATATTAATTCTTTATTTAATAATGAAAAAAAAAAACATTTTAGTGTCAAATGATAATGAGAAATGAATTACTATATTTGTCTGAAACTTTGTGATGATGGTATTTAAACTGTAATTATACATTGATGAAAATTCATAAATTAATATTAATTTTTGAATGTTTTTAAAAATTCCAAAATTTATTACATTCAACTATTAGTAATAGCATGCAAGTTAGTGTAACACAACATTTTAAATTGTACTATTCTCCTATCTTATCTAAATGCTTTGGCCTTCATATAATAATACTAACATGAGAATCAAATGAGGGATCTTTAGATTCATAGGTGATACTATAAGTCTTTTACAGAATAAGCCAGTTGGTTAGAATTCACATTAAATTCACTATTTACAAATCTAAAGGCTTTGGCTCGATTTCCATGCTGGTATTGTTAAGGGTCAGGTCAGATCCTGCAGAAAAAGAAAGGAGAACAATACCACTTGAAACGTTACATTATATAGTAACTTGTATGTTATTACTAATAGCTAAATGTATTTGAAAAATTAAAATAAAGTTTGAATTGTTCTAAAAACTTTAACACTTAATATTAGATTACGGATGTAGACAACATATAATACAACTAAGCATTCAATCTTTAAATCAGAAAAATTAATTCAACTAAAACCACCTATAAAATATAAACAGTCTTTCTAATTTTCATCATAAGAAAAAGTCAAGTGGAAGCACTTGTCATACTCTCTTCACAAGATTTTTTAATATTAAATTAGGCTCATAATTAACATGTAGACTCATTTATTTCTTATTTTTATGATCCTTATTGAAGACTTTTTAGTTAATAAAATTTAGTAAGTTTAAATAAAATAATAGAAAATAATCAATCCTGTTTGAAATCTTAAATTGGATTCCAAGAAATTGTAAAAGACCTAAAAAGTGATCACATGTGAGATATGTGGTTGAAATAAAAAAGTGTGCTAGTGTGATATTGAGAAGAGAGGCTAGAGATCAGAAGATGAAGTGAACTTAGAGCAACATCCTGCAATTGATCTGTAATGGTTGAAAATGATGATGATATGAAATCTGTACTGTTTTGTGAGAATGATGGACACAAAAATGAAGGGTTTTAAAATTGATTCCAAGCTTTTTAAAGTCTTAAAAACCAAATATCAATTTTATGTCTTAATCCATTATTATTTGGTATCATAAATAATTGACTATGCACTTATTAATTCTTATTATTAAATATATTTTAATCACAAACTTTTGTTTTAAAACTAAATTTTAATTTAACAGAAATTAATCTTTTTGATTTAAATATTATTAATAGCTTTCATAAAACTTTATAAACTGTAAAAAGCCTTTGCTGTGGGGAATTTATATTTGTATTCTTATTTTTAAAAAACATGTCCTTTAGGATTTTCTCATAAAAGGCAAAATCTAATCATCTCTAAAGATTAATTAATTTCACTTTTAACAGATTTATTGACAGATAAAGAACAAATCAACTTTAATTATGTTCAGATTTTAAACATTATTATTATTATTATTATTATTATTATTATTATTATTATTATTATTATTATTATTATTATTATTATTATTATTATTATTATTATTATTATTATTATTATTATTATTATTATTATTATTATTATTATTATTATTATTATTATTATTATTATTATTATTATTATTATTATTATTATTATTATTATTATTATTATTATTATTATTATTATTATTATTATTATTATTATTATTATTATTATTATTATTATTATTATTATTATTATTATTATTATTATTATTATTTATTGTTTAGTACTAAGAATGATTTGAAGTGCAAAGAGGCTGATCAAGCTCTTTTGCCCCCTGATCCTTATCATCCACCTTTGGAATTTGTAATAGATGATTCTCATGAACATATAAAGCCTATGGTAAATAGTACGAGAGATTACAAACATGGTGACTATTATGGCCTTTATAAAGCTTTTGAGGACATTGATTGGAATGTAATTTTGATGGAAAATGATCCAAATATAGCGGCAAAATAATTTTGTTGGTATAGTTCAAAATTGTCTAGATCAATATATTCCTGTTAGGCATTATTTAAATACTAATAACAAATATCCTAAATGGTTTTCTAGGGAATTGTGTAAGGGCTTAAATAGAAAGCACAAATATCATAGGTTATACGCTCTTCCGATCTACTAATGATAAAGAATTGTATAAGAAATTTAGTGGTTTGCGTGCTTATACTAAAATTCTTATGAAAAGAGATTATAATAATAATTTAAATAGAGTTGAAGAAAATTTTAGGAATAATCCACAAATGTTTTGGAATTATATAAAAGATCTTAATATTGTTGGAAATAAAAGTTGTAGATATAATGTAATTAGGCCTTCTATGGATGATCTAGTCAATCATTTTACTAATATGTACTTAGATACTTCCGATAATGATAATATGGTTGATATTAAATTTAATAAAGAGAGTTTTTGGAATAGAGATGTTAATAAAATTGCAATTCCTGAAGTGTTTACTGCAATTTCTAAACTTAAATCGAAATCTTCTATGGGATATGATAATATTCCTAATTTTATTATCAAGGGTTGTGCTGAATGTTTGGTAGTACCATTGCATTATATCATTAATTTATCAATTGAGAAAACTATTATTCCTGATATATTTAAGATAGCTAAGATTATACCAATTTTTAAAAAAGGGGATAGATCTGATTCTGGTAATTATAGGCCTATTTCAATTCTGTCACCTTTTGCTAGAATTTATGAAAGGTGTATTTATAGTAATATTATTGTAGATATGATTAAGGTATTACCTAGTTATCAGCATGGTTTTTTACCTGGTAGATCTGCTGAAACTAATTTAATGGTGATATCTGATCATATTGCTCATGCCTTATCTGATCAGAAGCAATTAGATGTTGTATATTTTGATATGACTCAGGCATTTGACAAAGTTTCATATATTAGATTTTTGTATAAACTTAAAATGTTGGGTGTTAGTCCTCATTTAGTTGAGTGGTTTTCCAATTATTTGAGGGGTCGTAAATCTTATGTACATATGGATAAAACTAATTCTCTTTTTTTTGATAATATGATAGGTGTTCCTCCCTGAGGAATATTAGCACCATTGCTTTTTAATGTTTATATGTATGATCTTGATCATAGCATAAAAAATAGTATGATACTTACTTATGCTGATGATTGTAAGTTATTTAAAAAAATTATTACTTATAGTGATCATATTGAGGTTCAAAAGGATATAGATAGTTTTATTATATGGTGTAGGTATAACAATATGGAGATTAACATTAATAAAACATGCATTGTTTCCTATACTAATAAAACTGAAAAATCTGTTTATCAATATAAAATTGAGAATGGTGTTATTAAATATAAAGAGACTGTATCTGATTTAGGAATTATATTTTGTAGCAATTTTACTTTTAATGCACATATTAAATATATTATTAATAAAGCATACAGAAAGATGGGCTGTATTTTGAGATATGGGAGAGATTTATCTATTTCCATAAAATATAGGTTATTTTTTCCCTTGTTGTTACAGTTTTAGAATATAATTCTTGTATATGGAACTTCAATCTGATTAATATTCAGTCTAGGATATATAATATTGAAAAAAGATTTAATAAATTAATAATGGAAGACTGTCAAACTGTTAAAACAGTATTGAAAGAAAGGAGAATATTGAAAGATATGATATTACTGAAGAAGTTGATTGATGGGAAAATTGATGTCAGTAACTGTATATCAAAAATAGAATTGAAAGTACCTTGTCGTTTATTAAGAGAAATGCAAACTTTCAAGATTAGTATATATAAAAATACTTTCTTTGGTAAATCAGTTATTAATAGATTGCAAATGGTATATAATCTAACTTTTAATAATATTGATATTTTTTGCGATCAATTTGTGATGAATGTTAAAAAACAACTAAATGTATAATTATGAACATATATGTATATATAATTTTATGTATTTAGCTTGTATTTGATTATTATTGTTTTTTTTTTTGTTTTTTTTTTAAATTTTAATTATTATCATTGTTATTATTATTATTTTTTTATTTTTATTGTGTATTTCTGTTAAAGTATAAATGTTGAAATGCACATAATAAATGGATATTGAATTGAATTGAATTGAATTATTATTATTATTATTAATTTTGAATGCAATTTAGGTGTTCCACAGGGTAGTATTTTAGCACCCATGCTGTTTAATGTTTACATTAATGATCTTAATGATTGCTTGAGATATTCTTTTCTGTTAAGCTATGCTGATGACTGTAAGATTTTTAGAAGAATTGTATCAGTGAATGATTGTGTTCTCCTTCAGAAGGATATTGATAACTTTAGTGCTTGGTGTCAGTCAAATAATATGACAGTTAATTTTGATAAATGTTCCTTTATGTCTTATTCAAAAAATCTGAAGTTTTACAGTTATTATTATTATATCAATTCTCATAAAATTATTTCAGTTAAATGCCAAAAGTTCTTGGAATTATGTTGTTGTTGTAATGGATCTTTTATTCCTCATCTTGAAATGATTGTTGGTAAGGCTTTTAAGGTTATGGGTGTCATTCTTAGACATGGTTATCAGTTCAGTAATGATACTAAACGGAAATTGTTTTTTTCATTGGTTCTTCCTATTATTGAATATGGTTCAATAATTTGGAACCCTAGTTCTTTGCAAGGATGTAACTTGTTGCAGTCTATTTCAAAGAAGTTTTTCAAATATGTTTCTTGGGAGGGTAAAATGATTAATCTTTCATCTAGACGAAAGTATAGGATTTGAAATATTTTTATAAAATTGTTAATAAACAGGTTATTTTATCAGATATAGTTTCAACTATCTCAGTTAGGTCTTTGAGTTATGATACTAGGTCTACTTGTGTATATCAGATCCAAACAATGTTCTCCTTTATTTAGGTTACCCTCTTTATATAATCAAATTGGGAGTAACCTTAATTTGTGTGACATTGATTATAAGAAATTTTGTAATCTTGTTAAACTGAAATGTGAAGTTTAATTTTGTCTTTTAAATTTTATTTTATTATGTATACATTTATATTTTCATTTTATGTTATATGTTTTATTTTCACTTTTATTGTATGTGCAAACTGTAATTGGCTTTATGCTGTTGTTTAGCACTTAAATAAATGAATTGAATTAAATTATTATTATTATTATTATTATTATTATTATTATTATTATTATTATTATTATTATTATTATTATTATTATTATTATTATTATTATTATTATTATTATTATTATTATTATTATTATTATTATTATTATTATTATTATTATTATTATTATTATTATTATTATTATTATTATTATTATTATTATTATTATTATTATTATTATTATTATTATTATTATTATTATTATTATTATTATTATTATTATTATTATTATTATTATTATTATTATTATTATTATTATTATTATTATTATTATTATTATTATTATTATTATTATTATTATTATTATTATTATTATTATTATTATTATTATTATTATTATTATTATTATTATTATT
>JAQFVV010014066.1:0-52850 GCA_028023455.1 Epiperipatus broadwayi
TAATAATAATAATAATAATAATAATAATAATAATAATAATAATAATAATAATAATAATAATAATAATAATAATAATAATAATAATAATAATAATAATAATAATAATAATAATAATAATAATAATAATAATAATAATAATAATAATAATAATAATAATAATAATAATAATAATAATAATAATAATAAAATTTAGAGCTAAATAAGTACTCTTATACAAATCATTCTAAATCTGACTATTTATAAATATCAGAAAATGTTTCTCTAAATTGAAAAATAACAAAGAAATATTATTTATAAAGATGTGTAAATAAGTAGTTTATATATAGCATGCGTGTAAGAATAAAGATATGCATGTCTGATAATAAAACATATTTCAATCATTAATAAGTCAACATTCCATTTTAACAACATATGATTAACCTTTTAACCGCTAATTATATTATTGGTTGTATGAGGTAAAAATCAAATCTTTTAATTGGCCAACTCACAAACTGAAGACAAAGCCTATTGTTAAAACAGATTCGCCTATAATATTAAATTCAACTCAGATACGTTTATAAAAAGTATATTACTAATTTTCCAGGTTATGAAGAGAATGAAAGTTCTTTCAAAAATAAATTACTATTTATTTATTCTAAAATATTCAATTTCGGCAACATAAAAGCTATAATATAAACAAAAAGGTCGACTTTTACGTTATAGAAAAGTAAATATTTCTTTTTATTAAATCTTTAATATTTTTACTAAAATCTTCAATATTTTTCGAAAATAATTTTGTTTTTTTAGTATATTTTTTAAAAAATTAGTTTAATTTCTGAAATTATATTTTTTTAATACTTAAAATTGCATTTGAAATGAAAATCTCAGCGTTTTTCTTTATTTTCTTTGATCAGGCGGTTTCTTTGTTCTTTCCAGCCAATCAGAATGTCTTTTTCGGCTGAGAGCTCACTAACAACCAATTACAACCGATGTTCTTTCTTTGTTTAGGTTTAAATGCATTTATTTTTATTTTTTACTTGTAAAATAATTCGGAAGAGGGCACCATCTTACAGAACTTTTAAAAACCTATTCAAAACCTATCAAACGAATTTTTTAGCATAAGAACTGGCAGAGTTAGAGTGACGTCAGATGTCTACGAGGAGCCTCGTAGGAGGCGGGAAAAGGGTTAATTAAATGTTATGTATATAATACCAACACAAATAAATATGCATATTATAATATAAAAATATTTCAATCACTATTTTTTAATTATTTTTAAACTATAAATCAAATTATTTTTACAATCTAATTATAAAAAATTACAAATACATTAATTAATTCAAAACATGGAATTTCACTTCTCATTCTAAAAGAAGACTTTATTTAATGACATAATAAAATTCTAAGAAAATAATCCTAGCGGTTTCTATTGGGGCCTTTAGTCTATTCTGAAATTTGCTATGATTAGTTACTTTTAACTTTTGTTGGATATCTGTTTCATTACTAATTTATTTAATAGTTGTTTACCTCTCATTATTATAAGCAATTTTTCTCTTCTTTTAAGATAAAAATGAGGTAAAATAAGTCCACAAAATAGATATCTCATTAATAGTAGAGTGTTTAAAATAATATGTCAATATATATTTGACTTTCTAGCCAATTTCTTCTACCTGAGCTTCATATATTTGAAAAATAGATCTCATACCATGGACAATATATATACAACTAACAATATAATTCTTTTATCTATACTTTCATGCATATATAAGTAGCTTATGAATAAAATATAGCACTGGAGCCTTATGATCAATAGGCTGTCTTTACACACACACACACATATATATAAATTGTAATGAGCACAGACAACGTTACATTGTTTTTTTATTATTAAACATGAAGTTAAAATAAAATTCGCATTTAACAATTTTCTTTAAGAATTAAAAATCGAAATTAAATATCATCTTAAACTTGTATATATAAATCGCACAGAAAAAAAAATTATTAAAATAAAACTTTATTAAAAATAGAAAGGTAGTTTAAAAACAAAAACTTAAGATTTAGAGCTAAAAATATATCTTTAATCTTGGAAAACACATTAATTATTCAGAAATGGAAATGATTGTGTTAATTAGTTATGTAAATTAGCCTTGGGCATTCAAATGTAAAAACATCGGTCAAATAGGAAAACAATAGAAACAAATAGCCAATGAAAGAAATCCATCAGGAAATCGGACCTCAGTGAAAGGATCATCACATCGATGATGTAATGAAAAATCAATCCTTCAAATCAATATAAAAGTGAGGAGTTATTGATTATTTAGGAGGTGACAGATATGTGTTAGTGCGGAAGTGAAGGAGAAGGGATTGAAAAGACGCACTCTTCAATCCCTTCAGTTTTTCCAAAGGAAAAAAGAGAAATGAACTATCACTTTCTACATTGAGGACCAACTAAACTAAAAAACCTCCGAATGAATAAATAAAACAATGGCTAAATGGATACCAATCTTTTTAGGACAGCATGGGAATTCACGTTCAAATGGCAAGGAACATATAAAGATGAACTGTTTAAAAAACTGTAAGAACTTTATAATTTATGAACATTAAATTAAAAACTTTCCATATATAAAAAATACAAATAGAATCCTATCTGACCAATGTAAATTAATATTAATAATGTTATTTGATATTTTTTTTTATTTAAAATCATTTCCATTTTTTTTTGTTCTTTAAGTTTTATTATGATTTCTGTTTTCCGTTAAGTTAAATTATATAAATGTTAAACTTAAGTCAGGCATGAATGGCTGTATAGATTTGTAAAGTTATATTAGGGGAGCGTAACTTTAGGTTATTTGTTCTGTTGTTAAATTGGGTCAATGGATTGGATATTTTGGTGTAATTTAGTAGATGTAGTACAGATTCACTACGGGCAGAATCGCTTCATATGCCGCACACACCCGTTTGCCTATGGAAGGAATTATAAGTCGGATACCGCAGTTCCTTTCTGTGGAGTTTTTTGTTTTATTGCTCTTCTTCGCAGATAGATGTAATATTCCTATCTGACGAGAGGCAATTTCTTCTCTTAACTTTTTGTGCTGCCATATTTTATTACATTGAAGACATCGATATATCAGATGAATTGATGCCAGTTTGACTACAAATTTTAGCCTAAGGTTAAATAGGGATAGAATGTTTATTCTCAAATGCAAATCTGTGTAGTCTATTCATACTCGACACTAAATAAAAATGCATTAAATTTAAGTTGTTTATAGATGTTTGCATGGATTCGTTATCAGTTAATTATGTTTTGGATTTCATATTTGATCAAAATATATAGACATTCGATAAATAATGATACCTCACAGTGAGTATCTAAAATGTATTTATTCGGATGTCTTTTAAGTTATTGGTGACAATGCAAGTATCTTATGGTGAATACTATTGGGTTACTTATAAATTTCCCTCTGCAATTGTCAGTATCAATGATTTTATATTTTGATCGTTTATGTTCATTTTGAAATGTTTTTAACCGTTGAAATCTATGTAACCGATCTATATGCAACATATTAAAACAAGCTTTTATAATCCCATCTATGCAAACTTAATTAAAATGTAAACTTATAATATAATAAAAATTAAAATGTAAATTCAAATTCAAAGTAAAGTTAAAAATAATGTTAGATGTTAAAATGTAAACTGATACTAAAACAATTTTCAATCTTATATATATGTGCATAAATAAATGTTTGTGTGTTAATTACTGGCAGTGACTTACTTTATTCTTTTTTTATATATACTCTTACATTATATTATTAAATCTCTGCTATTCCACTGAGCTAGTGACATGGGCTAATGACTGGATGCAAAATTTAAAAAAAAAAAAAAATTTTTTTTTTTTGACTTACGTATCTGCCTACTCTATAAATTTTTCTAGGTTCAAATGCCTAGATGGCGCCCTGTAGTGCAGATCACGGTAAGCTGCTATTCTCTGGATCATTACAATATATATATATATATTGATGATATGAAGTCTAGCAATATCTAATTCTCTAAAACTTTACGATGACTATCATTTAATTTTAATCCACTATTTGTAGTCAATATGGTGAAATATAAAGTGGAGGATTAACAATAAGCATTTTTTTTATCAATAAAAACAAAATTACCATTGTTCTATTTTTTAAGTTTATGTTTATCAATTCCTCAACAAGCTTTGTGATAAATGCTTAGCTAGAGAAAGCATTTAAAATATCTCTGTCAGGACCCCCCCCACCTCTGACCATGGTTTCTACCCTAGCACCTCTCTAAGGAGTGCCAGAGTATGAAACAATGGTCAGAGATTTGGAGGGGGGGGTTCTGACAGAAATATTTTAAATGCTTTCTCTAGCTAAGCATTTATCACAAAGCTTGTTGAGGAATTGACAATCCTCATTGATTATAATTTACAAGCTTAAGAGAATAGGGTCATGTGATCTACGACTCTTATTTTGACTACAAAAATGTTTTAATTCAAAATTTTTTTTCTTAATCTACTAAGTAAAAACAGACTATATAATTAGGTACTATAATTAATGCAACTATTAGAAACTAGTCAATACTTAAACAATCCCAATAGAGATAACAATCAAGAATTTCAAATTTCAAGGAAAAACTTACTTGATTTAAACAAAAATGTTTTCCTTTCTTTATTACATTAAAAATTTAGACTTTTGTCAAAATCAGAAATAGGGTTCTTTTTTATGTTTAACTTTAAATAATTTACAGTACATTAAAAATATCAAAATATTACTATTTAATCAATACTTCAGTTATTAGAGACTTTACTTATAATAATTATATATGTAAATTGTATCTGGGTTCATTGATACTTTTTCTTTTAAACCTTAAATATATATTCACACATATTACATTGTGTGATATGAGACCAATCTGTATCAAATGAAAGTATTTATTGAGATATTATATGAGTTCAGTCACAGTGTAATCAATTATCTTTGCCATTCTAATTTTTAATTGCTTGTGTGTTTAATTGTATCACAACTAAATTCAACATATCCCTTAATGTTTATATCTTCAAGTAAGTAAAAATCATCTAATTATATTTCTAAAAAATTACAAATGATTGTTTACAAAATTTTTTATAGCATTACATCATGCAATAATGTTTAAAATAAAGAGACTTCAGGATTTTCTGTATATATAAAACAGTTAAATAATTATTCCAACATTTTCTAGACTTAAGTCTCATTTAGCTACCAAACTTTTATATATATATATATATATATTGTACATATACATATAGTATTCAATTATTTAAAAAAAAAAAAATTTTTTTTATTCTTTTATACATACAGAGATTTATATGTATATATTTATTATTATGAATAAGCAGTTCTTCTTTTTGTGATTTATTATATAATATTTTTATTATTAAATAATATGTGTTAAATTTATTTAACATTCATTTTGTTAAAAGAGAGTAAATCAGAAAGGTGTAAAATTGCTAGATTAGGAGATAAAAATTGTACACGTGTGAAACAATGAATAGATCTGTACAAACACAAAGATGCTTTTACACTTATTTCTGATGTCTATGGATGACCAGCTTTGTTGTTAACTGTATCTTAAAATTATTTTACAAAAGAGGTGCTTTGATGTAGATGATAGCGATCAATTTTAAGTCAAACTTGTGAAGCTTTGATTTTTTAAGATAAGATCTCCAGATGTTTTTTTTCATGATATAAACGATTAAAACAATTTTTTTAGGCAGTCAGTCTAAATTTTTTTAGAGAGATGGCAGTTAATCATTAATTTTTTTTAAAAGAGATGATCAGTCAGTAATAAATTTCTTTAGAGAGATGATCAGTTAAATTATTATTATTATTTTGAGACTCAACTCAGTCGTCCTTCCTTGTTATAATTCTTAGGCAGAAATGTAAGCTCGAATCTTTTTTTTTAAAAAAGAGAGTGAACGTTTTAATTTTTTTTTCTCTCACTCTTTGAAAGTTAAGAAAAAAAAAAGAGCAAATGAAATGTGCGTTTATATAAAGCAATTTTCAAGCAATATTAAAGAATAGGAGAGAAATGGAACAAGATTGAATTTATTATAAGCTAGTAATAATTATAAAAATGATATTAACATATTTGGTTTTGCAAAATACAATGCCTCTGCATTGCTAAACCATTTTTTCTGCTTCCTGATTAATACAGAAGAGTCAAAATCGCTGATCTGTCTATTATGAAATCATGTATCCAGTAATAACCAACAAAATTATAGATTTTGAAGCCAACCACGCAAGCTATATGGAATGCTTTGTTCTTAGTTCATGTCTTATTAAAAGCTCACTGCCTTCAAACCAATGGAGAAGGGGAAATAGGAGGAAAAGAAAATTTAAAACAGCTATGTAGAACCAAGTTTGAAGCCATAAATCAAATTTTTGTTGATTTACCTCAATCATCTAAAGTGTCAACAGCAATTATTTTTTTAAAGAAGAGAAACAAGCAAATCCACCGGTACCTACTTATTCAAAGTACTTATAATAACTTTTTTTTTTTTTTTCTTTTAAATGGTAGAAGGAAGCCAATCAACAGTGAATAATAAGGAAATTGAAGAAACAAGCAAAGTCAATTGATTCCGCATTATCTTAAAAGTATCTGCAATAACTTTCTTTTTTTTTTGTTTTTGTTGGTGAGCAAAGAAAAGCAGTCTAAAATTCAAATTCAGGACATTAATAAGAAGTAAAAAGTAGACGGGTAAATATGAACTTTCTTTAACCGATTTTATTCTTTTATTTATTAAAAGTAAACTTTAATTTACTGGTCAAAGCAATTTTTTTTTTTTTTGATACAGAAACATTAAAGACTTGTTTATCTATAGTTATTTGCAATATCTCACAACATAGCACAAACATAGTTTAAATCTTTAAACTTAAAATTTTATTTTTTTTATTATATATTGTAATGTTGAAATGTTTTTTTTTTTTAATTGTTCTTCAGATGTTAATGATGATGAGCAACCTATAGATATATGCATTTATAATGTTTTTTTATTTTTATTTTATCTTGTTGCATATTAAAAGTTAATATATGTATTTTATTTTTCTTTCGCTATAAGGTTGCAAAAAAAAAAAAAAAAAAGAAAAAGATATTTTTATATATGTAATTTTTGGGTATACATTTTAAACATATATGTTAACATTACCGAATGCGTGAATGTGTAACTGTTTATCCAAACACATCAAAGAATAGATTATATATGATTAGTTTAAAATGGTAAATTAAAAAGTAGGGCATTACATTTGAATGGAAATGAAATAACACATACAAGTAACACCTGAAATTTATTTTATGATATGATAAGTAAGAAAAGTCTTAAATAAGCATTTATAGAATATGTATTTTTTTAATATTGAGTTAAAACAGCTTATTTTGAGATATCAAGAAAAGTGACAAACCTATATATTAAGTTTATTTGCTTATACTTATATCAATTTTATATTAATAAACCATTTATTTAATTGTCGATTTAATTTTAAAGAAGGAAAGAAAGAGTAGTAATGTTAATAAAATATAATTATATATCTTAAGTGGTTTCCGAGTTATTATTAAGAATATTGTGTTTTTTGTTTTTTTTGTCTTAATTCTATCATTTTAATTCAGCATCATTGCTCGCAGTTATTAAGTATTACCATTCATATATATATTGAGCAATCACTTGCAAATATTAAACGTCCGCAAAATAATAGGTAAACTAGAATGTTGATATTTGGGTATTTAAGGATTATGCTTGAGAATAAATTAAATTTTGATAATTATAGTTCAACATAGAAAGCTAAAATTGTGTTGTATCCATGAATTTAGATCATCCTCATCAAAGATGGATATCATGTTATTAGTTAAAAATGTTTCAAATAATACTATATAAAAGTTATGATCGCCATCAATCATCATTAATAAATTATAATCATTAAATTTAATGTTTAGCGTAATGAATATGTTTTAGTAAATAGGGGTTTATAGAAAATGGAATATTATGCAAAGAGATTCATGATGATCAATCATCACCATTAATATTATTAAATCCCAGTATGAAATAGGATAATTTTAATAGATGCCTATAAGTTTATAAAGATGAATTTATTGTTGTGAGTTTATTAATAAGCCATGGCTGGTATCATCATCACTATTATAATCATTATTATGACATCACTATTATAATCATTATTATGACATCACTATTATTATCATTATTATGATATTATTATCATCATCATCATTATTACCTTTATTGTGATAAATAATCTAATTAAATGGCCATCAATATCAATAATGGTCTTCACATGCTTGTTTGGAAGCCATTAATAGGATTATACATGTCTGTTCATCAATATACGCTAATGAGCTAGCAATGTCTATAAGAATCTTTGATCTATGGTATAAACTTTGGTAATATTGGGATCTTGTAATTTTATCAATATAGATAAAATGTAAGAATGTCATTTTTGTTCAATAGTCATCCAAGTCATGTGTAATAAATATGTATTGAATGAGTTTGAACTCAAGTACACTATAAATAGATACTTATCTAGATTGAAAACAATCTAGTGGCGCTCATGGGAAAACACATGTACTTAGCTAAACTGAATAAAGAGTGATATCATCCCTTTCCAACTTCATAATATTAGTTTTATAAAATATATATTTTTATAAGTTGTCATGAATAGCACCAGTGTGTGCATATGACCATGAATGGTCTTATATATTTGGAAAGAAGGATAGAAGGATTCTTTGTTAGAAGAATCTAGTATTGGAGATAAGCATAAGGCACTCCAGGAATCTCACAGTGGGTACTTTTATTCAGTTGCTATGTTTAATATTATTTTATTAGATGACAATGTCCAGTATGTTTTACTGTTTAAATGACTGCCCCAATATATAAATAAATACCAAGAATCTTTAATGCTGATATTTTCTTTGTCTATGCTATGATGAATTGAAATAGCTACAAATTATAATTACAATACATATCTTTTATATTAATTTGTTATAGTTACAAATACATAATTTATATTTATATTAACTGATAAATAATTGTTATAAATGGCAATTTATAAATAATTGTTACAAGTGGCAATTGATTTATTTAAATTGTTACAAATGGCGCGCCAACTAGGGCTCGAAATAAGCCAAATAATGGCTTGAAATACCCCACATACATGAGAGATGGGTAGTATATGGTGATGACAGGTGTATGGTTTGTAACAATTAATTGATTTATTTAAATTGTTACAAATGGCGCACCAACTAGGGCTCGAAATAAGCCAAATAATGGCTTGAAATACCCCACATACATGAGAGATGGGTAGTATATAGTGATGACAGATGTATAGTTTAAAAAAAAAAAAAAAAGAATTTTTTTTTTCTGTGCAATTTTTTATTATTATTAGTGTATACAAATATTTTGGCCTGATGTGTAGATGATGATGATTACTGTTATTGCATTTTTGATGATGATAAATGAATACAGTCATTATAGAGCTTAGTTTCAAATTTTTAAAATATAATGATATCACAACTTATAATGTGTTAAAGTTAATAACACTGTTTTCTTTTTATATATTTTGCTTATCAATTAAATAAGCATAGAAATATTAATAGCCTTGAAGTGTGGAATGATAATTTTGTTCATATTTGAAAAGTTTGTGTTATAGAAAATTTATGATTTTGGAGGTTGGATTGGATATTTGATTGTTGGAGTTTGGTTGGTTGTGTTACGGTTGTGATGATGGATGGAGAATTTTTGTCATTGCCTTGAGAATGTGATGTATTCATGCCACTGGTGATTGATTTATCTCATTCACTGCTCCAACCCAGATTATAATATCAGTTGTTTTATCATGAGGCAGTTAACAGTAGGCCTGCCATGATTTCGCCTCTAAGACTCCAGAGAGAGCAAGGCATAATTTTTCTGATACATAATATTTCGCCTCTAAGACTCCAGAGAGAGCAAGGCAGTATTTTGTTTTACTGATATATAATTGTTGCCTCTAAGACTTTAAAAATAAGCAAGGCAGTATTTTACAAATTAAAGCCCCTAAGACTTGGAAGTAAGCAGGGCAATGCAACAATGTTTGCAATAAACTATTATGGGTTGTAGTAGCTTAGAGTGATTGAATTGGGGTGATCATCTGAGTGTTCATGGAGCATTGTGTGCTTTAAGTGCAGTGATGGAATTCTTTTGTCTATCTCATGATTGTGAATTGCTAATCATTCTTTTGGCTGTCAATATCTGTCAGATCTCTAGAAGGATAGATGAGTATATAAATGACTTGAGACGTGAACTCTGTTATAGATCTAGCACATATGTTATATAAGTAAATTTTTTTTTTGCTTAGTGTATTAAAAAAAAGGGGGCATAGAGAGAGTTAAGTTTTATAAAGGCATGAAAAAACTAGATAAATGATGGCATAAAAAGGACACACTAATACAGAGATAGCTTTTTTTTAAATAAATGTTTTAAATAGTACTATGACCTCATACTTTATCAATCATATATAGGTAAAGGAAAAAGAGTGATGATGGAGGTTAAGTTAATTAAAGGCACTTAAGATATAGATAGATTGATGGGGAGAATTATGGCTGAGAAAGAGTGGTTGAAAATTTTAAGGTATATGAGGATAGATAAAGGTGTTTGACTCTGGATGTATAGGAAATCAGGGAGCAGAACAATAAATCAGAACAGAATAAAACAGAATATACTAAATCAAACAGAAATAAGTAATATAAATATTTTATAAATTTATGATGGAGCCAGAAAAGGAATTAACTATTGAGGGAATGGAAGTAGAGAAGCAAGGCCCTCCAGAGTGGATGCAAATTTTCATGAACCAAATGAATCAGAAATTTGATCATCAATCACAAGTGATGAAGGAAATGAAAGAGGGCATGAACCAAATGAATCAGAAAATGGATCAGTACTTCCAAAAAATGCATGAGTCTATCAAAGGAATGTTTCAGGGACTTGACAATAAGATGGATCAACCATCGCCAGAAATGAATGATCAAGTAACTGATTTAGGTAAAGAAACTGATAATAAGATGACCAGTCCAGAACAAGAAATAGTGCCAGAGAGTTATGTGACTGTAGTCAAGCCATATGAAAATGATGAGGTAGCTGCTGTTCAAGAACAATGTAATCCCAAAGAGGATATATACAGTGAGATACATAACCTAGAAATAAAGGTAGCCACTGTACAGGAACAAATTGACCTCAGGAAAGATGTAGTCAGTAAAGCTAGTTTCTTAGAATTAAAGATAGCTGCTGATGTATATGCCTCAGTAAATGTAGCAGACAAGTTTGAGAAATTGGGAGCTACCAAAAGGATAGCTGAAAGTTATCATAGAGAGGAGGAGAGCTATTGCTATCAAGTCTCCAATATGAGAATGGGAACAAACCAGTTAGGCAGACAATTTCCCACAAAACCTGGCAAACCAAACATAGGAATGCCTGGGAATATATATATAAATGTAGCAGACAAGTTTGAGACATTGGGAGCTACTAAAAGGATAGCTGAAAGTTATCATAGAGAGGAGGAGAGCTATGGCTATAAAGTCTCCAATATGAAAATGGGAACAAACAAGTTAGGCAGACAATTTCCCACAAAACCTGGCAAACCAAACATAGGAATGCCTGGGAATATATATATGATAGTGGATGATGTGCACTCCCCAATGAGAGTGGCAGACCTATTGGATGCCCTGGGAGTTGCAGAAAGGAAAATGAAAGGTTATTTTAGGATGGAGGAGAGATATAGTTATAAGATCTCCACCATTAGGATTATAAACAACCAATTAGGCCGACAATATCCCATGAAACCTAGTAAACAAAACATAGGTAGGCCTGGGAATGATTCCGATCAGCAAATGCAAAATAGCGACCCGCAGAAGCATACATTCAAAAAGTTCTATAATATATATGAAGAACCATTCATGCTCAAGGAAAGAAAGGGGGAAAATGCATTTGTACTAGAATCGTCAGAAGGAGTAAAAGGCACATATAATGTACGTAGCCTAAAACCAATAGCACTCATGACCTAAGCAATTTTTTTTTATATATTCAAAATTTTTTTTTTTTTGTTTGGGGGTGAGGCAAAATGTACATATACATATAGTATTCAATTATTTAAAAAAAAAAAAAAATTTTTTATTCTTTTATACATACAGAGATTTATATGTATATATTTATTATTATGAATAAGCAGTTCTTCTTTTTGTGATTTATTATATAATATTTTTATTATTAAATAATATGTGTTAAATTTATTTAACTTTCATTTTGTTAAAAGAGAGTAAATCAGAAAGGTGTAAAATTGCTAGATTAGGAGATAAAAATTGTACACGTGTGAAACAATGAATAGATCTGTACAAACACAAAGATGCTTTTACACTTATTTCTGATGTCTATAGATGACCAGCTTTGTTGTTAACTGTATCTTAAAATTATTTTTACAAAAGAGGTGCTTTGATGTAGACGATAGCGATCAATTTTAAGTCAAACTTGTGAAGCTTTGATTTTTTAAGATAAGATCTCCAGATGTTTTTTTTCATGATATAAACGATTAAAACAATTTTTTTAGGTAGTCAGTCTAAATTTTTTTAGAGAGATGGCAGTTAATCATTAATTTTTTTTAAAAGAGATGATCAGTCAGTAATAAATTTCTTTAGAGAGATGATCAGTTAAATTATTATTATTATTTTGAGACTCAACTCAGTCGTCCTTCCTTGTTATAATTCTTAGGCAGAAATGTAAGCTCGAATCTTTTTTTTTTTAAAAAAGAGAGTGAACGTTTTAATTTTTTTTTCTCTCACTCTTTGAAAGTTAAGAAAAAAAAAGAGCAAATGAAATGTGCGTTTATATAAAGCAATTTTCAAGCAATATTAAAGAATAGGAGAGAAATGGAACAAGATTGAATTTATTATAAGCTAGTAATAATTATAAAAATGATATTAACATATTTGGTTTTGCAAAATACAATGCCTCTGCATTGCTAAACCATTTTTTCTGCTTCCTGATTAATACAGAAGAGTCAAAATCGCTGATCTGTCTATTATGAAATCATGTATCCAGTAATAACCAACAAAATTATAGATTTTGAAGCCAACCACGCAAGCTATATGGAATGCTTTGTTCTTAGTTCATGTCTTATTAAAAGCTCACTGCCTTCAAACCAATGGAGAAGGGGAAATAGGAGGAAAAGAAAATTTAAAACAGCTATGTAGAACCAAGTTTGAAGCCTTAAATCAAATTTTTGTTGATTTACCTCAATCATCTAAAGTGTCAACAGCAATTATTTTTTTTAAAGAAGAGAAACAAGCAAATCCACCGGTACCTACTTATTCAAAGTACTTATAATAACTTTTTTTTTTCTTTTAAATGGTAGAAGGAAGCCAATCAACAGTGAATAATAAGGAAATTGAAGAAACAAGCAAAGTCAATTGATTCCGCATTATCTTAAAAGTATCTGCAATAACTTTCTTTTTTTTTGTTTTTGTTGGTGAGCAAAGAAAAGCAGTCTAAAATTCAAATTCAGGACATTAATAAGAAGTAAAAAGTAGACGGGTAAATATGAACTTTCTTTAACCGATTTTATTCTTTTACTTATTAAAAGTAAACCTTAATTTACTGGTCAAAGCAATTTTTTTTTTTTTGATACAGAAACATTAAAGACTTGTTTATCTATAGTTATTTGCAATATCTCACAACATAGCACAAACATAGTTTAAATCTTTAAACTTAAAATTTCATTATTTTTTTTATTATATATTGTAATGTTGAAATGTTTTTTTTTTTTAATTGTTCTTCAGATGTTAATGATGATGAGCAACCTATAGATATATGCATTTATAATGTTTTTTTATTTTTATTTTATCTTGTTGCATATTAAAAGTTAATATATGTATTTTATTTTTCTTTCGCTATAAGGTTGCAAAAAAAAAAAAAAAAAAGAAAAAGATATTTTTATATATGTAATTTTTGGGTATACATTTTAAACATATATGTTAACATTACCGAATGCGTGAATGTGTAACTGTTTATCCAAACACATCAAAGAATAGATTATATATGATTAGTTTAAAATGGTAAATTAAAAAGTAGGGCATTACATTTGAATGGAAATGAAATAACACATACAAGTAACACCTGAAATTTATTTTATGATATGATAAGTAAGAAAAGTCTTAAATAAGCATTTATAGAATATGTATTTTTTTTAATATTGATTTAAGTCAGCTTATTTTGAGATATCAAGAAAAGTGACAAACCTATATATTAAGTTTATTTGCTTATACTTATATCAATTTTATATTAATAAACCATTTATTTAATTGTCGATTTAATTTTAAAGAAGGAAAGAAAGAGTAGTAATGTTAATAAAATATAATTATATATCTTAAGTGGTTTCCGAGTTATTATTAAGAATATTGTGTTTTTTGTTTTTTTTGTCTTAATTCTATCATTTTAATTCAGCATCATTGCTCGCAGTTATTAAGTATTACCATTCATATATATATTGAGCAATCACTTGCAAATATTAAACGTCCGCAAAATAATAGGTAAACTAGAATGTTGATATTTGGGTATTTAAGGATTATGCTTGAGAATAAATTAAATTTTGATAATTATAGTTCAACATAGAAAGCTAAAATTGTGTTGTATCCATGAATTTAGATCATCCTCATCAAAGATGGATATCATGTTATTAGTTAAAAGTGTTTCAAATAATACTATATAAAAGTTATGATCGCCATCAATCATCATTAATAAATTATAGTCATTAAATTTAATGTTTAGCGTAATGAATATATTTTAGTAAATAGGGGTTTATAGAAAATGGAATATTATGCAAAGAGATTCATGATGATCAATCATCACCATTAATATTATTAAATCCCAGTATGAAATAGGATAATTTTAATAGATGCCTATAAGTTTATAAAGATGAATTTATTGTTGTGAGTTTATTAATAAGCCATGGCTGGTATCATCGTCACTATTATAATCATTATTATGACATCACTATTATAATCATTATTATGACATTACTATTATTATCATTATTATGATATTATTATCATCATCATCATTATTACCTTTATTGTGATAAATAATCTAATTAAATGGCCATCAATATCAATAATGGTCTTCACATGCTTGTTTGGAAGCCATTAATAGGATTATACATGTCTGTTCATCAATATACGCTAATGAGCTAGCAATGTCTATAAGAATCTTTGATCTATGGTATAAACTTTGGTAATATTGGGATCTTGTAATTTCATCAATATAGATAAAATGTAAGAATGTCATTTTTGTTCAATAGTCATCCAAGTCATGTGTAATAAATATGTATTGAATGAGTTTGAACTCAAGTACACTATAAATAGATACTTATCTAGATTGAAAACAATCTAGTGGCGCTCATGGGAAAACACATGTACTTAGCTAAACTGAATAAAGAGTGATATCATCCCTTTCCAACTTCATAATATTAGTTTTATAAAATATATTTTTTTATAAGTTGTCATGAATAGCACCCGTGTGTGCATGTGATCATGAATGGTCTTATATATTTGGAAAGAAGGATAGAAGGATTCTTTGTTAGAAGAATCTAGTATTGGAGATAAGCATAAGGCACTCCAGGAATCTCACAGTGGGTACTTTTATTCAGTTGCTATGTTTAATATTATTTTATTAGATGACAATGTCCAGTATGTTTTACTGTTTAAATGACTGCCCCAATATATAAATAAATACCAAGAATCTTTAATGCTGATATTTTCTTTGTCTATGCTATGATGAATTGAAATAGCTACAAATTATAATTACAATACATATCTTTTATATTAATTTGTTATAGTTACAAATACATAATTTATATTTATATTAACTGATAAATAATTGTTATAAATGGCAATTTATAAATAATTGTTACAAGTGGCAAATGATTTATTTAAATTGTTACAATATATATATATATATATATATATATATATATATATATATATATATATATATATATATATATATATATATTAAAGGTTTCTTTGGTATTTTCAGTAGTTCCTACTTATGCATAACATAATCTTTTTTTTACTGTATAGTAGTTGCATGAAAAATTTTACATCTGCTCAGAGTGTAAAATAAAATAAAAGAACTCCAAATTCACACTTTTGTGCCATTTATGCATTCTTGGGAATGAGTATTCAAAAATACTTTAATGCCCATTAGAATATGTTTTCACTGTTTTTATTTATACAATCAACTTTTTTGATACTTAAATGACTATGCTTCATAGTTCCATTTATACATAAAACTTAACACATTCAGTAATCTTTGCAACATACTTTGTTTGAAGGTAATACTGGTAGGTGTTCAATTTTTCTTTGCTCTCCTGCAATTATTTGAAATACTATTTTGCCATTTGGCATTCATTTTGATGACAGAAATTGGGATTAAAATATATTGATTTGTTAGTTAAAAAATATCTGAAGACATCAGATTTTTACAGCTAAAAGAAAGTTCCAAAGATCTGAACATTGCCTGTAATTTATTCATTGGTAGTTTCCTTGTTTTCCAATTTCAAGAATAGCTGTAAAATTAATTTAATCTCTTCTTCTATTGTTCTTAGTAATAAAAAGATTATTTAAATATTTATGATTATTTTTATATAATATTTGTATAATAATTATTTAAGAACAAAAATGTATATGATAAAATTTTAATTTTAATTGAATATGTTTTTTTTTTTAAATTACAAATTGAAGAAACATGTTGCAGTAGTAAGAAGAAAATTACAAGAGTAAGGATTTGCTAAATAATTTGCTAAATAATATTTTAATAATTATAAATATAATATTAAAATTTAGAATAAACTTTAATAGATTTATGATGACTTAATAATAATTCATTTATGTTTTATAAACGAAGTTCAGTCAATAAGGAGTTTGATAATTTATTTTTTCCATGGGCATTGCAGTAATCATTCAATCAGAAGAAAGTTATTGTCTTTAATATATTTCACATTATTATTATTTTTCCTATATTTACAGAAACTAAATATGACTTTTTCAGATTTTTTTTATTTGCAAACTTATATTTCTAACAAATAAACGATAGTATAAAGGTTTCAATACTAAAATTAAATATTGAATGTTTACAAAAATCACTATTGATTAATACAAAACAAATGGCAAACTGTTAAAAAAATAATTTAACACCATGATCAAACAATATACTGGATGAAATCTTTTTTTTTGATTATATCAATTATTGAATTTGAAGTTGGGTGGACTGAATATACTATGACTTTAACAGTGTTTCACTTATAGCAAAAAAAAAAAAAAAAAGAAATGTCATTGTTACAAAATAAGAGATGTAAACTAGAGATTTTATATAAGCCTTTGATATTATTGATCACAAATATGACTATTTTATCTTCATAGTATTCATAAATCATACTTCTAAAATTTGTTTCAAATTTATTATAGAAATTATTTCTACTCATTTCTTAATAGCAGATATTATTGATCACAAATGTGACTATTTTATCTTCATAATATTCATAAATCATACTTCTAAAATTTGTTTCAAATTTATTATAGAAATTATTTCTACTCATTTCTTAATAGCAGATATACTTCAACAGTGTTTATCGATGATAAATTAAGAAAGAAAAAAAAACCCAGTTCTCCTGATTGTTGATGAATTAAGAAAAAAAAAGCCAGTCTTTATAAAGATTTGAAGATTTATTTAATCATGATTTTTAAATTATTTACATATAGGGGTTTAGAGTTACTTAATGATTTGTTACATCAAAATTATTTTCAGATTAAAAATAATTCAGCTAATTTTTAAAAGTCTTTGTTTAACTATCTCTATTTATATTTTAATTACTATTATCTTATAATATTTGGTTCTTAATTTATAATCTATTATGTGTTGACTTGAAACTTTAGTATTTAATAATTTATTAAAAATTTACAATTTTGATATATCTTACTAAAAATATTATATAAAATTAATACCTTTTTAAATATTATATAAAAATCTTTTTTATATATATATATTAAATAAATCTTGCCCAGGCCAACATACACACACACATATATATAAAACATTGCCAAATCGTATATTATATACAACTATATATTTTAATTTAATACATTTTAAGTAAAACAAAGTCAAAACATTTTAATTTAATTGTTTTTTTGTCTAAACATTTAAAATGATTTTAATTCTCAATAATTTATTTACAAAGCAGTACAATGAACTATTTCACTTACTGTTATTCTTGATCAAAAGAATCTCCTATGCGCTATTTTCTTACGAAAACAGTAATGATATCATTTCTTTGGCTGAAAAGTTTAATACTGAAAAGTACTCCTTTCGTTGTGTATAGATAAAATAAATAAAAGCATTTTGACCCTTTATTTACAAAGGAGGGACTAAGTTTTCTTACTAATACTGATTGATGAAGTAACTATCACCTCCTTAGAAATGATTACCGTGGGGTCTGAGCAATTACTCTATCCCAGACCATTACATTTTTTGGCCATAGGCAATTGATTTTCAACTTCCCTATACAAACAGGTTTGATATGTTGTCAATTTCATCTAAGATTATGTAAAAAGATGATACAGGACAAAGAACTCATTACTGTTTATCAATAAAAAAGACTAAATTATATAGATGAGTGAGTATTATAAACCATTACTAAAGTATATAAAAATTATGTGTGCGTAAAATATGAAAAAAAAAGTTTTACTATATTATACATATCTCAGTAAACAGTTTATTTACATTATATATTTTAATGATGTATATATTACCTAACACCCAAAATACAAGGTACGTGTGTGTATATATATGTAAACAATAAATAAGTCAGATTATATGTTATTGAACAGGAAGTAGCTGAAGCTTCCGGTGAGTTGTATACGCAAATAAACTCTTGCAAAGACCGATGATAACATCTGCCTGTTTAGCATTTGTTCTTATATATGCTTAGTTTATTTACGCAATTTTAAATAAGGGAGTGAATTCGATCTATTGATTGTATAAATTTATAGACTAAATGCTAATAATCACCATTTTAATATTCAGAAGATCAAAACAGAGTTTTAATTTAAACACTCTCCAAACATGAAATAAAAACTCCGTTTTGATATATACAATCAATAGATCGAATTGATTTCCTTATTTTAAATTACATAAATAAACTAATTCTACCAAATTTGCCCTGTTCAAGTTAATGTGAAAAGGTAAAATAAAACTAATAAGAAAGTCTTAATTGCACTGAGCCAGCTTTCAGAAGATTACTGCTAGAATCATAGCTGGCTTAGTGCAGTTAAGATTTTCTTATTAGTTTTATTTTACCGTTTCATATTAACTTGAACAGCCCAAGTTTGGCAGTATTAAATAATTGTATGATAAGTGTAAATACTATGAGAAGTAAATAAACTAAGCGTATATAAGAACGAATGCTAAAAAGACAGATGATGTTATCAGTCTTTGGAAAAGTATATTTATGTATACAACTCGACTCCTGTTCAATTATATATATATGGGATGTGTGTGTGTGTGTTAAAATAAAACTTCATGGTTAACAGATATAGAAGATGTATTATTTTGGTTTATCTATTGGATCGTATACCTGACATCATCTGGGAAAGAATATTCTTTTTTTAAAAAAAATTGAACTTGATTCTTCTTTGGTAATAATCATTATATCTACTGGTATCTTCCAATTTACATTTTATTAAAACATATTTTTATTAGATACATGTTTAATCATATTTTATATGTTGCTTGCAGTGCTTGCACAATATCCCCTCTTCCCAGTCAGTGGCAAGTGCTACACAGACTAAGTATTGATTTAATGTTGGGATAATGTTATTTTAAACAGGATAATATATACATGCTATCAGTGTTAGACTAGATAATTTGATCTGAATTTCAATTTGCATTCTTAAAGCTTAAAATATTATATGCTAAAAATATGAAAATGAGTTATCTTACATTTTATTCATCAATTAGCCTAAGATTTTTTTTAGACAGTTTTAACTATTAATCAAATATCATAAAGAAACATACAAAGACTCCAAATAGAAGATAGATTCATTAATGGCTTTATTGGGTCTTTAAATCTGGCTGCATATCTATAAATTGCCATAATCATTAACTATGTGGTTCATGATTTGTTACTTATTATACTTTGATTTGTTATACTTAGGTTAGATGCCATTAAAGTCCAAAGTATTATGTAGATTAATATAATAATCATAAATTACTCTGAATCTATAGATGATACTCCAATAATGTCCAGGATTTCATAAAATAATATATTTAACTTGTTAAAATTTTATCAGTAATTTATTTCTGTGATTTTGCTTTAATGCACAAGTTGATTGCACTTATATTTATGAATGTAATTATTCTTATACTGAATTGAAGTTGGAACTGTCCAAAGTCAATTCAAAATATTTCTGAGTAGTTGAATTAATTGATAGTACAAATTTTCAGTGAAAATATGATTGTAGTATAAGCATTTAAATGCCATAGCTACAGGGAAATATAATAATAAGAAAAATATAATGTTTATTTAAATTTACTGATATCTGATCATAGTTGTAACTAGTTCTCTGACTGGATTAAGGTTTTTTTTGCTTCATTGCATTTTAGAGTGTAAATTTGTTAGCGTCTCCAACGTTTTATATATATACATTATAACAATCCAGATAAAGAGACTTAACATAATCTGCACTACAGGGCGCCACTAGGCATTTGAACCTAGAAAATTTATATAGTAGGCAGATACGTAAGTTCAAAAAAAAAATTATATTGATTGTTCCGGTCATTAGCCCATTGTCACTAACTTAATAGAACAGCAGAGATTTATATTTTACAATAAAGTCTTATCTAAGAATATTTTAAAAAAAGAATAAAATAAGCCACTGCCAGTAATTAACATACGAACATTTATTTATGCATATATATATATACATTTTAACATTATTATTTTAGTATGTTTACTTTAACATTTAACATTTTTTTTTAACTTTTATTTTAGATTTTAATTTACATTTTAATTTTTATACTATTATAAGTTCACACAGATGGATTTATAAAAGTTTGTTTTATAAATTGAGTATAGATCGGTTACATAGATTACACGGTCAAAAACATCTCAAAGTAAACATAAACGATCAAAATATAAAGTCATTGATGGAAATGCAGAGGGAAATTTATAAGAAACCGAATGGCATTCATCATAAGATGCCACAAGACACCAATAACTTAAAGACATCCGACATAAATACTTCTTAGATACCGTAAGGTATCAGTATTTACCGAATGTTTATATATTTTGATCAAATATGAAAAACAAAAACATAATTAACCGGTAACAAACCCATGCAAGCGTCTATACCCAACTTAAACTTAAAGCATTTTTATTTAGAGTGTCGAGTATGAATAGACTACATAGATTTGCATTTGAAAAGAAAATATTCTATCCTTGTTTAACCTTAGGCCAAAAGTTTGCAGTCAAACCAACTTCAATCCATCTGATATATCGATGTATTCAATGTAATATGACTATGACAGCACAAATAGGTTTAGAGAAGAAATTGCCTTTTGCCAGATAGGAATATTACATCTATCTGATGACAAGAGCAAAAAAAAAAAAACTCCATAGGAAAAGACTGCGGACATTTTGCAGACTTACAATCGCATTCCATAGGCAAAAAGAAAGTGTGCGGTGTGAAAAGCGATTCTGCCCATAGTGAATCTCGTACTACATCTACTACTTACACCAATATATCCAATCCATTGACCTAATTCAACTACAAAACAAATAATCTAAAATTACCCTCCCCTAATATAACATTACAAATCCATATAGCCATTCACGCCCGACTTAAGTTTAATATTTATATAATTTAATTTATCGCAAAACAAAAATCATAAATAAAACTTAAAGAACAAAAAAAAAAAAAAATGGAAATGATTTTACAAAAAAGAAATACATCAAATAAAATTATAACTAATTAATAAATAATTTAGTTTGGTCAGATAGGAATCTATTTCTATTTTTCTTTTTCAATACTGGGAAAGTTTATATTTTAAAGTTCTTAGTGTTTAGTATACTGGAGTTTTAGAAATATATTTAAATACTTAGAGTTCATAAAGTTCTTACAATTTTAAAATGTTCCTTTTTATCCATTGCTTGCCATTTGAATGTGAATTCCCATGCCATCCTAAAAAGATTGATATTCTGTTGGCCATTTTATTTATTCATCGTTAAATCCTCCGATGATCCTGTGGTCCTTTTTTAGGAAAAGTGATGTTTCATTTTTTTTTTATAACAACTGAAGGAATTGAAAGTGCGTCTTTCAATCTCTTCACCTCCAACCCTCTCCAACTTAACACATATCTGTCCTCCTGTAATAACTAACTAATAATTACCAAACTTTTCCTTTTATATTAATTTTAAGGATTCAGTTGACATTACGTCATCGATGTGATGGTCCTTTTGCTGAGGTCCGATTCCATTGTTTTTCTCTCCTATCTGACTTTGCTTATACATTTTAAATGCCCAAGGGCTAGTTTATATTTAACTAATTAAAACAATCATTTCCATTTTCTGATTAATTAATGTGTTTTCCAAACTTAAAGATATATTTTTATCTCTAAATCTTTTTGTTGAAGGATTTAGTTTTTCTATTTTTAATAAAGTTTTATTTTAATAATTTTTTTTTTATCTGAGCGATTTTATATATATACGAGTTTAAGATGATTTTTTTTTAATTTCCAATTTTTAATTCTTAAACAAGAAGTTTTTATTGGCGAACTTTTATTTTTTTCATGTTTACTAATAAAAAAATAATGTAATGTCGTATGTGTCCGTTACAATATATATATATAAATTTCTTTATGGCACTGGAAGTTTTCTGAGTTTTACATCTAATTGGAGCATCTCAGTTTCTATTATTATTATTTATATTTTACAGAAATTACTAAAATTAGTGGTATATTATAAAACTAAAAATAAAACTTACTAAAGGTAATTGAGGAAAAGCAATTGATATTATATGATTTTATTCTTTTTCATAACAAACAGTTAAAAGTTTTTACCGCAATAGATTATAAGTTTTATTGAAAATATCAATATTATTAGATTGGTGTCATAATAATTCCAAACACTCATGTGCACAATGTTTATCCAGTATATTGTATAATTGTTTGATTGTCTAGGCTTTTTAGTAAAACATTTATTCATTTATTGATGTAATCCATATCCTTTTAATATTTCATCAGCTTCTTTAAAGATTATACTTTTATTATTAAGCAAATATGGTCATTCTTTCCAATAAATTAGGATATTATAATTATTAACCAGACTATGACAATTTTCATAAGATCTTTAGTCATTTACATCAAGATAAATAATTAATTTTCTTATTATTCAATGTATTCAGTTCATATGTAATGATACTTTCCACTTTTCCTCCATATGCATAGCTTGGCAAATCTAATTTTCCTTAAAAATTATGACTCTAAATTAAAAATTATTTTCTGGGATTTTAATTGCAATTCTGATTACTGTCAGTCTGCCTTAAATACTTTGATAATTAAAAGTTTTATTATTAATAAAATGGTCCAAGAAAAGGAAATCATTGGTTAATGAAATTTATAGCATACCACAAATTTTAAGATCCTACACTATCACTGATATCAAAGTTTCTGCCATCTTTTAATCATTTTGATATGTCTTTTAAATTTTCCATTTACAATAAATTTGGTACGAAAATATCCAGTACTGTTGGTATATGTCTTCACTAAACCTGAAACCACCTTTATTATTTATATCTAATTTGATTTTCTTTATTACGATATCTAACCCTGTTTAAATCTTTGCTAATGCAAAACTAAACTGTTTATTAATAATGCTAGATTCTAGACCCATATTCTCATGAAAACAATGCCCTGAGTTATTTAGTGATGATAAAATGGTGGACCTAAAAGTTAAAGGTCAATAAATTGTGACTCAAGTCTTTATACTTGAAATACTCAAATAACACCTAATCTCCTAAAAAACAAACAATCTCACTATTTTAAATTACATCAGTTTTTAGAGAATGATTTCTCTGTTTTCATAGGCAAATGAATCAAAGAATTAGGCATAATAAGTAAAGTACATACTTTTTTTTTAGTATTCAGAACACTTTTCAGTCATGATTTCTTTTGCCTTTTTATTCTTTACTTAAAGTAATTTATATGCAGAAGTATTTTTCAATATGAGATTACAACATATGCTGAATAATGTTTAGAATAATCTCAATTGCATGTATTATAAAAGCTATAAATAATATTTTAAACAATTTATAAAATACAAGTTGATTAAAAAAATATCATTAGATAATCGATTATCCAAGTCAATTGACTTGGTTATCAATTTCAGTAATCATACTTTTGGCAATAATATCTTGGCAAATCTGATTTCATTTTCCTGAACAATTTATCCTACAAAATTGTATATTTTCACGGTCAGTGATATATCATTATCAAAATTTCTGAATGTGATAAAAATTATAAGCCACTCCATTGTTTTGAATGACATTTTCAACGACGTCTTGGTTGAGGTGATAAAGATCTTTTTTATATTCTTTCCCATCTTCTGATTTTATTATTTAGATATTATATATAAAGCTGAAGACTACTACTTTTTTTTTTTTTTTTTTATAAATTCAAGATAATCTATTTGGACTTAAATAAAAGCGATAACAATTGTTTATCCTTAATTTCCAATGATGCTTTATAAGTTGCATATACAGTAATCCCTAAATAATGAAAGTGAATTTTGCTTATTTTTATCATATAAGACAAACTATCAAGCTGATGCAATAAGTATGGATTTCTTTATTTTAAAGTAAACTAAAACTTCTAATGCTAATAATTCTTTAATATTTTAAAAATTACTTTAATTCTTATTAGGCATAAATATCTGCAGCATATCAATACATTTACTGGGAAGATTAATAGCTCTCATTGGGGATCTAGTATAAGTCTGTAAGTAATATGAAAACTTATTAAAAAAGCTTTATATAATATTTCTTCACTCTATCATCAATTCAAAAATTAGGAAATTAAATTTTTACAATGTTATATTATCTAGAATAAATAGTTTTTGATATTATTTTAGACAAAAAACTATCTTCAATGTTAACTAAAACTAGTTTCAATGTTAACTTTATAATAAATTTTTAATAGCATAGAACACCAGAAAATTCTGAGGTTAAAACAAATAAATTCACTTTTCTTTAATCACTTTATCAATGTCTATTTTTTATTCAATCAATCTAACAGTTTTGACTGATATATTCAGAACTAATACAAACATATATATATATTAAACCACTAAACATCACATGATCACCATCTCTATACTAGCACATAATTGTTGTAAACAAAGGCAAAACTCCCCATACAGTAGTGCCACCCTGTGCCAAAACAGAGTAATCAATGGATGCCAGAAGGCTTGTGCATAAAATGCCTATCTAGTGCCTACTCATCTAATATCCCCAGACTAGTTTCTGGCTTGTGGCCATCATCAGCGAGGAGCCTTGGATCTGAAAGCACCTCAACCTAGATCTTAGGATCCTAAGATCTAGGTGCAGTGCTCTCAGATTCAAGGTTCCTGAATGATAATGGCCACAAGCCAGAAACTAGTCTGGGGATATTGGATGAGGAGGCACTAGATAGGGATTTTATGCACAAGCCTTCTGGCATCCATTCATTACTCTGTTTGGCACAGGGTGGCAAAGTAGGGAATTTGAACAGAGACTTTCAAACTCTCTTCACCTATCAACTCTATCTTATACAACTGATACACATAACCACACACATATGCAAAAGATAAATGATCTCCAATATACATATTTTGTGCAGAATCAGAACTCATCAGTTGGTACACACCATTATCTTCAACACACATATATAATCACTGCTCAGTTTATACTGAGATAGCAAATATTCAAACCCCAATGGATAGGCCTCAATCTATTCCTCCTCCAACTCTTCAATCATTCATACCATTAAAATCCAATGATGGAATGGCCAAATCCCTTGTTAATACCAATATTATTGTCATTGCACATGATGACTTTAAGTCAATCTGATCTCTCATATATAAGACATTGTCCACTTAAATTTATCCATATATTGTAACAGTCAGAATCGTCTATCTTGCTAACACACTGCAGAATTCAAACCCCAGATACAAAACTGAACATTCTACGAGGGGTTACCATCTAGATATACTAAGTTCGAATCTAAAGTCCAAATTTCACAGTGCCACCTACTTGATAATGCATCTGATGCCACTACTAGTAGAACGTTTGACCGATGCCTGGTGGTCAGAAAGAAACAAAAGACTCTATACTAAAAAAAGTTTGGGTGGCTAATTAACATCTATGGATTTACAAAAGAAATGCAGAATATATATATATGTATATATATACCGAGACAGTGATAGGAATCAAATAAAATAAGAGATCAAATTTAGTTTTAAATAATTTCACATTTATTTATATAAAATATATATAGAATGCCACTGTCTGCTTATATGAGACAGGGACGCGTATCAAATAATTGTTGGTATTATATTCCAATAAATTACAAAAAAGGGTTTTAAAGCAAAATAATATATTCTATTCCTCGGACTAATAGCATTACGATAATGTGCTTGATGAGATAGGAACACGTGCGAGGTGCTTTGAGTAATTATACAAATTTAAGAAAATATTTGAAAATTAAGTGTTATAAAATATTTATTGATTTTGAGAATAGCACAGACAAAAGCTTACTAAGCAACAAAGTGGGAATGTGATCAAGGCATTTATTTGATAATAATATTAATAGAGTTACATTGGGAGGTCAGTATTGCTGATAATGAATTTATTAAAGTTGGAGGATGTGACACGTTTATGTCACGGATGCTTTGTAAAATAAATATAAAAATAAAACAATATTGAATATCCGGAATGACTATGGAGGGCATCTCACCGCGAACCCGTAGGAAAGTATTTTACGAACAGCCAAAACTTAGCGAATGCATGACGATTGCGTTTAATTCCCAGGGGTAATCATTTGTGAACACATTCTGCCTGGAAACTGCAAGAAGTGAAGAGAAACGACTTGGCTGTGTAAAGAATCCTTGGAAAAATAAAACAAAGCAGTCTCAACAACCAATTCATTTACCAGCAATACGAGACTAGTGTATATAAAACATACTAAATGGGTTTGACTTGGATTAAGAGAAATGCCCAATCAAATTCCCAGAAATTCATTTAAAAGGGTCTGCACATTCTCGATGTCAATGATGAACTTTGTAATTAAAGTAGAACACAGTAATTAAAATAGGAAAATGCATGCTTGCAGGTTTAAAAAGTAAGTATAGTTTTATATACGCAATAATGCATTAGGGGACACATTTAATCATTGACTTCACACATACTCTCATATTAGATTAAAATCAATAACATGTAGATT
Organism: Epiperipatus broadwayi; assembly: GCA_028023455.1. NCBI lineage: Eukaryota > Metazoa > Onychophora > Udeonychophora > Euonychophora > Peripatidae > Epiperipatus > Epiperipatus broadwayi. The sequence continues at coordinate 27,587 of JAQFVV010014066.1, forward strand.
TTAAACTAGGTGATTATATTATATATTAAAGAAAAGAATCTCCCTCGAATGAGTGATTTGCAAGATAATAAAATTGGAAATTATTTAGAAATTTAAAATATGCCTTCATAGTGGCGTCTTATTTTCAACAAAAGGAATAATTCACTCAGTCAAAAACAATTCTGACACATTATCATAATAAAATAACAGAAAGCTTAATAAATAGAAAATATTAACCCAAGGATAGAGAGCAAAAAGATTGATTATATAAAACACATTAAAGAAATACATAATGAAGTTATGTGAAATATAAGAAAACAATTTAAAATATCTATAGCATGGTAGTTATCACAAGAGCTCTTGGGTTAATTTAGGGTTATCTCTGGAGAGTATTTTTAGGTAGATTGATGGTCGGCAGGTTTTTATATAAATTAACAGCCAAATCTGGAAATGTTCATATTTTTGGCAGCAGCAGCAGCAGTTCTGGGGTTCCTTGGGTGATAGCTTCCGATGGTAACTGGCACATGGCCATTATGGAGAGAAATAGCCTTCTTGCACTCTACTCTGTCATGTCAAGATTTACAAATTACTACAATTATTTTGGTTAGAAACATTAGACCTCAGAATGATTTCTCTTAGAAACATTAGAAAATGAGAACAAAAGAAAACCCTCCTTTTTATAGTAGAATTTAACAATAGAACTGCCCTGGAGCATTACAAAAATATATTGGACTTATCAGCTGTAATTAAATCTATCCGAATGTCTAAAGGAATTCAACATTAATTAATTTCTTTTGTTAATTTCCCTGTCGATATTCGAATTACAAACTAGATTTAATTAAAAATTACTTTTACTAATCAAAGAAAACCTTAAGTAGACAGCTGCTGTTTTTAGATAAACTTATATAACATTAACTAATTAAACTATTGTCCCTCATTTATTTTAACAGAAATATTTAGAATGACTTTTATTAAATTAAACGAAAATTATTTTACATTTAAATTGCAATATTTGAATCTATTTACTAAACGAATATTTACTAAATGAATTTTATTTTAAATCAAAATATATTACGATGGTAATATATATTTGTAAATAGATTCAAACAAAATAACTTTAACAATTTATAATTTTGATATGTTTTAAAATGCATATCACAGTGTGTGCACAATTATGACCTATATAACCTACTTTTAAATAAATCTAAATTATGTGAACAAATACATAATCTATAATCTTTTATTTATTTGGGAATGAGTTATATATATATATAATACGAGCATTGTACTCATGGTTTAAAATTAGGCGGGATTTCTGGTATATAAGCATATTGCAGACACACTATGATAGATTGGGGTTCAAACTAAAGTATGAGGGTAGGAAATAGGTGAGAAAAGGTGAAACGAAGGTCTGCAAAGCAGACCTTACTGTTTCACATTCCCTTAGTGATGGAACAAAAAAAAAATTGTTAAAAAAAAAAGATCTTACAACAGGTGTCCACCTATGAAGCATGCATAAACAAAATTTACAAGATAACCCATAATGTACATGATATAAATATAATGAAGAAACGAAACTGAATTATATACCCAGATCATATTAATAAATGTACCACCTAGCGAACATTTTCTATTATCTCCCCCCTTCAACAATATTTTATTTAACAAATCTAATAGTTTAACATTGTTTGTATCTGATCTCCTTTCTCGTTTATCCTGTGACGCGTCCATTTTTCTGTTGTTTAAAAAACTACTATAATCCTGGGTCTGGTGGGTGATAACTGCCTTTATATTTTAATAAGTGCAGTCTCTGATTATCAGGCCTATTTACCTTGTCTGGTGGTTCTTTAGCCCAGGGACTGAAATCCAGAGTGGTTAAGACTTCGGCCATTTCCTTTATTTCATCTGGTTGATATATTTTTGCTATATCAGGTGGGATATTATCCTTGTGTTTTTTAAATACTTCGATATTGGTGGTAAGTTGGTTAGCTGGGTTTGATCTCCTAAGTCTTGGATATCATTTAATGGAAGTACTTTTTCCAAATAAAGTTTGGGACATTCTTTAACTTCATGAAATATTTTAATATTGAGCTTGGTTAGCTGGGTTTGATCTCCTAAGTCTTGGGTATCAGTATTCTTTGCAGAATTATTTGTCTCTATTTTCTGATTCAGGGATTCATCTGTCAATGACCCTACCGAGTTCAGGTCTGTTTCATCTTTTCTTGGTTCAATGACCTTTTTATCGTTCTTCATGCAGCATTTTTCAAATGCAAGTCAGAGGGCTTTCTGTCCCTCTCTCACTTGTGCCAATTTGTGGACGAGTTTGGTCAACTCTTTACATTCCTCAGCTCTCCTTCAGATTTGTTCTTCTTCCCATCGTTTCGCTCTTTCTTCACTTTGCTCCCACATCTCTATAAGATTCTGGAAATGGATCTCATTAGTATCCGTATTTTCCATGGCCTTGGATGATTATCGTGATCGATGATGATGATGACTTTTATTTTTATTTTACTGCTAACTATATTATCCTAAACAAATTTTTTTTTTTTAATGAATAGATGTACTTTTAAAACACAATGTATAGCACTGATAAAGAAAACTTTCAAACTGTTTTATGTTCAACTTACTAAAACTAATATGGTTAAAATAATATTATTATTATCTTTTCCTTGTTTGACTCTCTGCAATGACTATTACATTTGATTTCAAATTTTATTAATGGCTAATAGGCTATCTCCCTCTCAGTTCTGTTGGTCTAATTACTGCTTTTATGTTTATCACTAAAAACCCCAACTACTACCCTTTTACTACTGCAAAAATTTATTGTTTAAATATGCTGCCAACATACATATATTCTACTGCCCGTACATAAAAAAAAATCTCTTAAATTCTATCTGTCAAAATATTTCACTAACATATATATTTTTAAACTCAAGCAATTTTTATTTATATATGCTAACATTCGCTAGATCCAGGTATACTTATTTCGTTCCTTCTTATTTAAGATTAGCATACATATATTTTTATTTACATAATTATTGATCCGATTCACGTCTCATTATTTGGTCTAAGAAAAATTTACACACGTTGGAAAAAAACAAATTACATGCAAAAAAATTTAGCCTGGTGACAAAATTTATTTTAGAAGTAACTCCATTTAATGAAATTACTCTTGGACTGTTAGCTTCCCAAAATGAATTTTAATAACTATTCCATTTAAATATGGGCACTCATTAAAACATTCACATTTTTTTTTTGATTACAACATTTTATTTATTTTGAATTTTTTTTTTGAATTCCATTTGATAGCCTATTACATATCTAGGTCATTACCATACAAAATTATTATTATGCTATCTTGCGCGTTGAGCCGATAAAACTTTATTTTGATAGAAAAATACAATATTTGAAATATTCATAGATTGTCACAATATTCACTTGGGACAATATTTAAGTAATTCATGCCATGCGTATATAGCGTGACTTAAGTGAAACAATAAATACAGATAAATACAGATGGCTCGTATCGCACTATAGCAAGTTTGGATAAGTTAAGATTATACAGTATAAGTAATTGAATGCCAGAGTCAAACAAAACATGAAATATATACGCAAATAGATAATATATAGTTTGAAAATATTATATATATAAAAAATATTAAGGATTTGAGTGATTAAATATGAATAAAATACTAAAATTAAGCTACAGGGATGTGGATGTTTAAATAATTAAGATCTACAGGGATGTGGGTGTTTAAATAATCAAGGCTCCATGTTTGCGCAAGTCATGGACCCAGAAAAAAAATACTATGTAACAGACAGAATCATCTATCTCGCTAACACACTGCAGAATTCAAACCCCAGACATGAAACTGAACATTCTAGGAGGGGTTACCATCTAGATATACTAAGTTCGAATCTAAAGTCCAAATTTCACAGTGCCACCTCCGTGATAACGCATCTGATGCTACTACTAGTAGAACCTTTGACCGGTGCCTGGTGGTCAGGGAGAAACAAAAGACTCTATACTAAAAGAAGTTTGGATGGCTAATTAACATCTATGGATTTACAAAAGAAATGCAGAAAATATATATATATATATATAGACCGAGACAGTGATAGGAATCAAATAAAATAAGAGATCAAATTTAGTTTTAAATAATTTCACAAAATTTATTTATATAAAATATATATAGAATGCCACTGTCTGCTTATATGAGACAGGGATGCATATTAAATAATTGTTGGTATTATATTCCAATAAATGACAAAAAAGGGTTTTAAAGCAAAATGATATATTCTATTCTCACGCTAATAGCATTACGATAATGTGCTTGATGAGATAGGAACATGTGCAAGGTGTTTTGAGTATTTATACAAGTTTAAGAAAATATTTGAAAATTAAGTGTTATAAAATATTTATTGATTTTGAGAATAGCATGGACAAAAGCTTACTAAACAAGAAAGTGGGAATGTGATCAAGGCATTTATTTGATAATAATATTAATAGAGTTGCATTGGGAGGTCAGTATTGCTGATAATGAATTTATTAAAGTTGGAGGGTGTGACACGTTTAAGTCCCAGATGCTTTGTAAAATATATATAAAAATAAAACAATATTGAATATCCGGAATGACTACAGAGGGCATCTTGCCACGAACCTGTAGGAAAGTATTTTTATGAACAGCCAAAACTTAGCGACTGGGTGACAATTGCATTTAATTCCCAGGTATGTCATTTGTGGACACACTCTGCCTGGAAACCGCAAGAAGCGAAGAGAACGGACTTGGCCATGTAAAGAATCCTTGGACAAATAAAACAAAGTGGTCTCAACAACCAATTCATTTACCAGCAATACGAGACTAGTGTATATAAAACATACTAAATGGGTTTGACTTGGATTAAGAGAAATGCCCAATCAAATTCCCAGAAATTCATTTAAAAGGATCCGCACATTCTCGACGTCAATGATGAACTTTGTAATTAAAGTAGAACACGGTAATTAAAATAGGAAAATGCATGCTTGCAGGTTTGAAAAGTAAGTATAGATTTATATTCACAATCATGCATTAGGGGACACATTTAATCATTGACCTCACACATACTCTCATATTAGATTAAAATCAATAACATGTAGATTTTAAACTAGGTGATTATATTATATATTAAAGAAAAGAATCGCCCTCGAATGAGTGATTTGCAAGATAATAAAATTGGAAATTATTTAGAAATTTAAAATATGCCTTCATAGCGGCGTCTTATTTTCAACAAAAGAAATAATTCACTCAGTCAAAGCTGATTCTGACACATTATCATAATAAAATAACAGAAAGCTTAATAAATAGAAAATATTAGCCCAAGGATAGAGAGCAAAAATGTTGATTATATAAAACACGTTAAAGAAATACATAATGAAGTTATGTGAAATATAAGAAAACAATTTAAAATAGCTATAGCATGGTAGTTTTCACAAGAGCTCTTGGGTTAATTTAGGGTTATCTCTGGAGAGCATTTTTAGGTAGATTGATGGTCGGCATGTTTTTATATAAATTAACAGCAAAATCTGGAAATGTTCATATTTTTGGCAGCAGCAGCAGTTCCGGGGTTCCTTGTGTGATAGCTTTCGATGGTAACTCGCAGCATGGCCATTCTGGAGAGAAATAGCCTTGTTGCGCTCTACTCCATCATGTCAAGATTTACAAGTTACTACAATAATTTTGGTTAGAAACATTAGACCTCAGAATGATTTCTCTTAGAAACATTAGAAAATGAGAACAAGAAAACCCTCCTTTTTATAGTAGAATTTAACAATAGAACTGCCCTGGAGCATTACAAAAATATATCGGACTTATCAGCTGTAATTAAATCTATCCGAATGTCTAAAGGAATTCAATATTAATTAATTTCTTTTGTTAATTTCCCTGTTGACATTCGAATTACAAACTAGATTTAATTAAAAATTACTTTTACTAATTAAAGAAAACCTTAAGTGGACAGCTGCTGTTTTTAGATAAACTTATATAACATTAACTAATTAATCTATTGTTCCTCATTTATTTTAACAGAAATATTTGGAATGACTTTTATTAAATTAAACGAAAATTATTTTCCTTTTAAATTGCAATATTTGAATATATTTACTAAATGAATATTTACTAAATGAATTTTATTTTAAATCAAAATATATTATGGTAATATATATTTGTAAATAGATTAAAAAAAAAAAACTTTAACAATTTATAATTTTGATATGTTTTAAAATGCAATTATGATCTATATAACCTACTTTTAAATAAATCTAAATTATGTGAACAAATACATAATCTATAATCTTTTATTTATTTGGGAATGAGTTATATATATAATATGAGCATTGTACTCATGGTTTAAAATTAGGCAGATTTCCAGTATATAAGCATATTGCAGACACACTACAATAGATTGGGGTTCAAACTAAAGTATGAGGGTAGGAAATAGGTGAGAAAAGGTGAAATGAAGATCTGCAAAGCAGACCTTACTGTTTCAATATATGTATATAAAAGTGTAGTAAGGTATTGTAAAAATTAGTCTATCTATTCAATGGTAAATGCATATCTGAAAGTCTATATATACTGCATTTACATCATAATAAAATTAAAGACAATAAGTCTTTATTATTTTCTATGATTTTTTATTTTATCTAACTTATTAATTAACATTATCATAATCACAATAATTTACCAAACTTAACCTATTCAGGATCTAACTTCTTCTTTTTTTGTCAGAATAGTTCCAAGGAGGAGCTTTCTCTATACTTGAACATTTTTATTTTTACAATTAAACTTTTTTCTATATCATATATTGATAATTGTGATAGTATTTATTACAAATGTAAGCTTTTAAATAATAGACATTTTAAAGGCTAATATTTGAACTTTGTAAAATAAGAAAATTAATGCTAAATGAAGTTTGTAACTATAACAATGGCACTTGATGTTACTGAAAGGATTTTAACTATTCAAAAAGTTAATAAAATGAAACATTAGCTATTTGAATTCCATTTTTTAAATTTAAAATAGAATTAGGGTTATTTATTGTTAAAGAAAGAAAATATATGTTAAAAATAAACATTAAGTCTATGGTTATTAGAATTAAAAAAAAATTCTTTACTAGTACTGACAATAAGACGTACTGGTTGCCCAGTAAAAAAACTGTTTCTAGTTTGCCATAATAAATTTTTTAGAATTTACTTCTTAAAAGTATTTTTTTTTCAAATAAAATTTAATTGTAGTGACATATATTTTTAGTTGAAAATAAGTATTATGTAAAAATGATGAATACACAACCTTTAATATGCAAAGAAATTACTGAAAATTACAATTTTTTACTTAAAAAATGAAACAATTATTTTCCAAAATTGTAATTTCTATTGAGATCAAAAGGGAGCAGGTCTAATATGTTTCATAAGCAAATTAGATATTACAATTTCCTAAAGATCTATATTATTGTGACATCTTTAGATTTTTTTCAACTAATAATTTTAAAATAATAACTGTGGTAAAATAAAACTGCACATAGCAATCTAAGATTATAGATGGACTCAAAATAATGAAGAAAATATATAGCAATCACAGTGCCATCATATCACTCAAAACAGAAAACACTGCATAATATACATTTACAGAACAGTATGGTAATTAATTTTTTAAACTAATGGTCATACATTTGTAAAATAATTGTTATTAAAATTCACTTAGGTAACTCATCATCTCATATTCATATTTTAAAATCAATGTACATCAATATTGTCTGCTGCTCATGTGATCCATCAATGAACATGAAATTAGTGGTCTTTAGGTTTAATAGTAATTAGACACTGATATTCTACCATGCAAAAATAGTTCATGAAATATAAATAATTAGATAATGATACTGTACCATGTAATAATGGTTTATGAAATGTAAATGATTTAAGTAATATTGAGATACTTTTTATATATATATACATATATATATATATATATATATATATATATATATATATTGTGCCCTTATCTGTAGGTCATAATAAGGTAGAAAGGTCAATTACTAAAAAATTTTAAATTTTAAGTTATGTTTGTATGGTATATAAATAAGAATAGGATAATTAGATTTTATAATACAATTTAAAGCTGAAAATACCTGGTATATAAAAATGTAATAGATTATTTAAAAGAAAACAGTTAAATAAAGCTTAAATATATCATTGCTTATGGTTGTAAAAGCTGGCCATATAAAATAACACAGCTATAGATAGTTAAAAGGTAGATTAATAATTTGAGTATAATATTTTAAAACTAATAAATTAAATAAATGCTATATGCAGTGTATAATTATATTTAATAGTCAAATTTAATAGAGTATATTTTAAAATAAACTTTAGGATGATGAGAGTTATATTTAGTTCAACAAGTTTAAAATTATTTTCCAAATTTTTATAAAATATATCAGTTTTGGTAATTTAGACCGAGACGTAAATAAAAAATCATCTGATAAAATTAGTAAACACATGACTGTATATTATATACCTTCACACACACGCTTGTTAAAATAATAATAAAAGTTTGTGAATTTGAAACTAGATATGATTGCCATCGATCATTAAAGTGAAAGTTTAAATGTTAAATATTATTTTAATAATTGTTTTAAAAGCTTAAATAATTTTTATAAAAGTATAATTGAATTTAAAAAGTACTAGTCTAAATAATATTTGAGACATTACGTCATCAAGTCTTTAATTTTAAACGTTTATTCTGTTATAAAACTAAAATGGATAAATCTGTTTGCGCTAAAATAAAGTTATTAACCAATCAACGGAGGTAAATTGGCAGACAAAAATATAAGAATTATACAGAGCGGGGAGAAGGAATGTGTAAGTGAAAGGAAAGTAACACATTTTTGTAGCTGATAATACCGTAGCTGGAAAAGTGATATAAATTTAAAATTTTGTATTTATTCAAAAATTCTTTTGTAACATATAATATATTTTGACTGTATCGATATGGATTGCTAATTTTAAAAGTTATCTTACCAGGGAATTTATTCGAATTTAACCAAAAACCTACAGTAACATGGAAGTACAAGGAAAAATATCTAAATTTATTACCGAAGGAGAAATATTTGGAAATTGTCTTAATACAACTTTATTTATGCTCAACCAGAAACTTATTATTGTCACTCAGAAAAATATAAATGGGACGCTATATGAAAATTTAAAAGAGAAGTTACATGCCATCAGGAAAAAATTATGACGCAAAATTTATAAGGCTACTTTAAAGTTATTTTATTCTTCTCTATGAAAAAATTTAATATGCGTTTTATTATAAAGAAAATAATGATGAAGAAAGAGTGTTTATCTTTTAAAGGAAAACATTATTAAAAATATAGTACAAGAATTTTAAAATAAAGAAAAGTAAAGAAGAATATGAAAGTGCTATTATGTAATTTATGGAAAGGAGCATAAAACTTTATCTAATCAGAGAAAAATATTATAAAGAATTCAATGGAAGAAATAATTGATTTGGAAAAGATAAAATTAAATTATTAAATGAAAATGGATCCATGGAAACAAAAATTTTTATTGAATGTTTAAATAAAAGTACGTACAAGATGCATCGGGAAAAGTCGCGCGGGAAAATATTAGCAGACAATAGTAGAAGAGAATGTCATGAATTAATAATTATATACAATACTGTGAAAACCAAGGATTGTCGTCTATGAAGATTTATTAAACAGAGTAGTAATTGTTTTACTTTAAAATAGAACATTAAGTGACTAAAAGAAGAAATAAAATATTTTTTTTTAGCATTAAATATGAACAGTTCAAGAAAGTCTGGTGAAGAAGTATCGTAAATATAATTTAAATATTTTTTTTACTGATTATATTTAAAGTATAAATGCTATATTAGATTAGGGAAAACATATAAACATAAATTTAATAATGAGATTTAAATATAATAGCTTAATAGAATGATAGAAATATTGTTTTGAAAAATAAAAAGTATGTATGGAATTTTTATATCTACAAGAATTAATGGAATGGTGAAGCCTACAGAACACGATCGAGAAGATCAAGATCGTTTTTGGTAATTTTGGTATTTATTCATAATGCATAATGTATTTTTTTTAGATCATCTATTGATTAAGAATGATGTGTGAAAGTTTTAAAATTATAAGTACACATTTTATACAACATTAAAACATATTCTGAGATAAGAATAATTTTAAATATGCATGCAATGAGTTATTTCAAGTATAATTAATAGTATAAGTTGTCAAAACAATTGTGTGATTCTTTTGAACTTTCATGTAATAAAGTATTAGATATTTTAAAATAGTTTGTATATGATAAATATACGAGAAAAGTAGTAAAAGATTTTTTTAGAGAACAGCTGTATAGTTTTGAAATAAAATAAATTTTATTATTGTTAGAAATGTGGATAAGATTTTGTCGATGTACTGTATAGAAAAATCTAGAGAAATAAGATCGGATAGTGACTTGGTAGTACTAGTGTAGAGGAAACCAAGATGATGTTTTGCTAAGAAATAAGAAAATAAAGTATTTGGATCATAGTTAGTTTGTGTGATTTCAGTATAGCTAACTAAGTCCTATCACTGAACACATATATTTTGGACAGTGTCTTTACGTATCTTTTAAACTTTTTGATGTTATATAAAGCTGAAGAAATAGCTTTAGCATCACTCCTATAATAGAGGTGGGTAGACAGACAAAGGTTACTCCTCTATAGTGTCTTTGAATTCACTGTGCCATTATTGTCAAGGTTTATGACGGATAATATTCTAGTTATTTTGATCCTGTGCATCTATTTTCGCTATCCTTGTTTCATGAATCTGCATCGTCAGAAAGATATTTTTACAGAAATAATGAATAAAATAGAATTGAAGATAGGTTATCGTTTAAGTAAGAATAGTTTATTTACTGGGATGTGTTAGAATTGTGTAATTTTAAAAGTGAAAGTACAAAAATCATAAAGAGAGAAAGAATCATATAATACAGTTTAAAACCAATTTGGAAACGAATATAAGATTTTTAAAAGAGAAATCTAAAACAAAGTTTTTTTTTTAAGTGATAATAAAATTTGAATATTTTTATAATAATATTTAAAATATAAATATTGCATGTTTATTAAGAAAATAATTTAATAATGTGTAATAGACACATATATTTGTGCATGGTGTGTTAATAATTGTAATTACCATCCGAAGCAAGGCTTGAATGAGTATATTAGATTAATAAGCATTGTATAGTGAACAAGAAAACGTAATATCAAATGTAGAAGAATGTTTTTGAATCTGTAGGATTCCATATAACTAATATAAAATTAGAGTTTTATGATTTTGTAGAATGTTTACTACGAATGTAATTTTATAAAAATATAATTTTAAAAAATAGTAGGGATATAAAGTATTAGTGATAATAATAAATAAATACATTTTGTAACAAGCTAAACTAAAATAAGAAATCCAATAATAATAATACTGTACTTTCTTAAGTATTTAAGAGATAAGAGCTAACTAGTAAAATAAGTAGAAGTTTGGTTTTATTGTATAAACTAGTAAAATAATTTTGTGATAGGAGAGTAAGGATATCCAATGTACATAATGTAAAATAGTGTTATTTGTTTATGTTATTAATAAACTTTGTTGTAAATTTATTATAAAGCTTTGTGTCTTCGTTATTATTTCTCCACATGGATGCATGATATCACAATACACATTTATAATTGAAACAGACATATAGTTTTTGCACAAAATAGGTAAACATAAAAGTGTTATAATAATTTTGAAAATTTATTTGTATGATAAAATTAAAAGATCATAATTATATCATTTATTGGTCATAAGTTGGTTGCCACAATATTAAAATAAATTATACGCTAATGTTACCACACGTATTCTGTTGTCAGATTATTAAAATACTACCACGTACGTAATTATTTATTTCATTTAGGAAGTAATAAGATTATATTATACTATTATTATTATTATTATTATTATTTATTATTGTTAGTTGCTGCGTAGTGAATTTATGACATAAAATTCCCTTTTCATAGTTTACTACCGTAATTTTAAATCAGTTAGAATACAATTTATGAACCTGAGATTTTATTTTATTTTATTTATTCTATTTATTTACTTAATCTTATTTAATTGAGCTAGATTATTATTACAAAGAATATTAAGACATGATTATTATTTTAATCATAATGAAAAGAGCTTAGAAAGTCGTAAGAATACTATAAGTTAGTTATTTAGTATAGTAAAAGGGGAAATAGTGTTCTTATGCCATTGAGATAGTATCATGTGGATAATATCTCAATGTAGTCTGTCTCGTTCTCCGTGTTGTCACTCCATGTCTCATGAAAATAATAAATATTTATTAATTCATTTACAAATATAACTGTACTTGTATTTTAAAAGTTAGAACCAGTAATCATTTTAATTAATGCTGAATATTTCATTTTATTCATTTGTTAAACTGAGCTAGAACCCGGAAAATATTTTAAACACTATGAAATTTTATGGAGAGGACGTGGACGGAGGAGGAGGGCAGAATATATATATATACACACACACAAAACTCTTTTTTTAACAAAAATATTTAATTATAAATCATGGAATGACATATCTGACATTAAAGTTGCGAATGATGATCAAACTTAGTACCCTGCACTGATTAATCAATCTACAAATCAAAGTTTTGTTATAGTATTAACCTATTAATTGCTGATTTGTTTATTGGCTGAGTGAGGAAAACTCTCTAAACATTTAATTGGTCAAGTTACAAACTCAATTGTCAAAATATATTCATCTTTTAATATTATATTCACTTTAGTTTCATTTGTAAAAAGTATATTAATAATTTGTCAGGTTATCAAAGTGAACGAAAGTTTTTTCAAAAATAAATTTCTATTTATTTATTGTTGAAATATTCGATAGCAGTGAATTTAAAAATCAAATTAGAAAACAATTAAAAAGAGTTGCTGACATCAATGATTTCTTTCTCAGTTTTATGTTCCTGAAAAATAAATAATTTTTATTAAAATCTTATATATTTTTCTATAATAATTTTATTTTTAGCATATTTTATCAAAATAATTTATAATATGTCAAAAAACCTTTTAGAATGGTCTAAAACATTCGTTTATCACTTTCGAAATGAAACAAAAAAAATTGGAGCGATTTCGTTATTGACAAGAGATTTTCTTTGTTGTCAAAATTTAATAGCCAATCACATTTAAGATAAGTCCACCTTCCATTTTTGTTTGAGCTTAAATGACAGTTTTATTGATTTTTTTACTTGTAAAATAATTCACAAGAGGGCAGCATCTTACAGAACTTTTATAATGTTCCAAATGATGCTAAAATCTTTATCGTAGCTCTAAAATTGCTGGGATTTGAATGATGGAAAGTCCGTCAAAGTCTGTCACATTTTTAACCTTGACTGTCAAAAAATGGGTTTTAAGTTACATTTTTAAATCCAACACCTAATGGTAAAAATGCTAGAAAAATATTATTTGGGAAAGATAACTTAATATCAACACTTGAAAAGGGTTTTTATAATGAGTATCATTTTCTATAGATCTTCCTTATTTTAATGCATCAGATTTTAAGTTGAGGAAACTTTAGATACTAAGAATGATGGGCATACACATTAACTAAACATATGAAAAAACATTTCTAAAAGAGAAAATAAATTAAGAATAGTTTAGATTAATTAATCAACAATAGATTTTTAAAATAATAAATACCATAAATAACAAAGAATATCAACATAAATATATTATAGTTATAGGTACATATGCATAGAATTTGAATATGTGCATTTCACAGATATATTTCCAATGTATTGCTAAGTCTTAGTTTAGACTTTATTTCATTATTATTCATTAATAAATGTGAATTTATTATTTATTATATTACAGTTTTGACAATATCTGACATAAATTAAATTTCTCCACATTTCATATAAAACATTCAAATTTTTGCTTTCCATGCAACTTCACAATTTACTCTCATCAGAAATGAAAATATCACTTTCACAATTTCTGCATGAAGATAAATGAAAATAATAACTACAAAAAAAATTGCAAATTATCCCACACCACATTCAAATAAGCTTAATAATTTACAAATAATTAATATTTCATACTAAAGCTTTTTGAAAGTGAAATATTTAAAATTTTTACTGATATTTAAATGTTTATTGAACATATTATTAGGTGCTTCACCTAAAAGTTTTGTTTGAAAATGTTTTCAGCATTGTCACTTGTTGGTTTCCATAATATGGTCGGTTTTAATTATAACAGTATGTTAAATTCATAAACTACATTTATAATATTACTTTCAAAGGAAAAAGATCCATTAATTAAGAAGTCCTGTTATTAATATATCTCAATGTTCTATGTTTAACATTCTAGATATTTTCTTAAAATAACGTTTTGAAAATAGACTCTTTATAATTTTTAAAACCATTCAAATTATATCATTGTTTAATAATTATTTATTTAACTTCATCAAGCTTAGATAGATATCTTAAAGGTGGGAGGTAAAATAAGTTCTTTATACTTCTGTTTTTCTTTCTCCTGTATTTAGGGTATTTGGTTATCTTTAACATAAACTTTTACAAGATGATGATTGTTCGTTTAGCATGAAATACGTATATTGGTGATTATTTATATTTTCGACATATATGTGTTCAAGGGTATCGGTATTATGAGATAGAGTGGAGAGTAGTATGTCGTGTGAAAGTCTATGCTCATATACCCTATATAATAATAAATTTAATAAAAATAATATGCACTATGCATTTAAAATATAAATAATTGACAAATAATGTTTTTCGCTTGACTTCATATATATAATTTTTATAATATTGAACTATCAATTCAGATATGCTTGCGAAATCAAATATTGAGTTTCAAGAATAAGCTAAAAGTATGGATTTATTTTAAAGGTTGTTTAGCATTTAGTGATGTTTACTAACATTAATGCAACGATTCCTGGAATTTTTAAAATAAAATAACCCCCCCCCCCAACTTTTTCGAAATCATTAAACTATTGTTTGATGATGTAAAATGTACCTTGTAAAAAAAAAAAAAGACTTCCACATTATTAATTCACGTAATCTATGATATATGTTTAATATTAATAAAAACAATTAAAAAATATATAAGATTGGTTATAAAAATAAATACATATAAAATAAATGTTCGTAACTATGATCATCTTTTCCAACTTAATATTTTAAAAAAAAAAAACGTCAGTTATTTTAACATTAAGCCTTACGTAAGTGACGTTAAAGTTTAGAAATAAAATTCATTTACTTTCCAAGAATCTCTTGAATGACATTTAATACTTAATTACAAAATAAGTTATTAAAAAAATTACCATAATTATTAAAATATTTCAAAGCGGATATCAGTATTTTAAATTGGAAAAGTCAGTTTTCCTGCATATATTTGATCAAAATGTGGGTAGATAATGATTAATAAATTATTTTTAAAATTACATTTAAAAAAGAAAAAGTAGAGAGTGTAAAAATTTTGGATATTTATTTTAATTTTTATACAGCTTTATAATAAATTTTCCAATTAATAGTAATAATTGCTATAAATTGTTTGTATATGTAAAATTAATCCGACTTTACGCATGGATACACATGGATACGCGTAATGCATCTTAACAATATGTAGACATCATTAAAATTTATGATGTAGGTGAAAAATCACATGTTGTAAATTATATTAAGAGCATATTGGCACAGGAAAACTGATCACTGATTATGTAGTTATTGAAATTTTCTGGGATAGAGAATTTATAATTGCATCTTCAGTTCTTTGTAATCAAGAGGATTACAGACAAGAATTCATATAAAGTTAATAAAATGATAGAAAGAGATCAAAGAAACATTGCTTCTTGCATAAAAACAAAAGAAAAGATTCATCAGAGATTCAATATCTTTTAAGTAAAAAAAACCTCAAAGTCTTTTTAAATGTTATTATTATCATAAATTGTGATAATTTTGACAACCATAAGTAGAACTTAATTGTTGGAAATATACTTGATTTACTAATATAAACATAAAACAATACATTCTGTTATAGTATTATATATTATATTTTGATGTAGTACAATAGAGAGATTTGTATAGCAATAGATTTAATAATTGATATTTTAGTTATAAAATAACAATATATTGGTTTGTCAGGTGTAAAAGAAAATAAAGAATAAATTTATATGTGCATAATATGAAACTCTTCCCATTTCAAGTTCGATGAAGATAAATGGTGTTGATTCCAATGTAAACTATCAATGACTTGATCAGTTCCTAGATAATTAATTATAGTACTTTTATAATTAATACACATTTTGTCATTTAATAGCTTATCCAATATAATATTATTTTGTCAAGCGTTGGTGGTCAAGAGGTCAGTGACAGCTGCTTTACAAATAGTTGTCCTGGGTCAGTGGGTTCACTTCCTGGCTGATGCTATGACACATGAGAAAAAAACATTATTTGCAAAACCATGTTAACAAAACTGTATCTTTGAACTTTTGGGTGTTACAATGGAGTAGCAATTATTATATATTCTCCATGTTGTTTTAAGCCTATCTACAATTTTACATTATTATCTGCAGTTCTATTTTGCTGAAGTTATCATTTTAAAATTATTAGTTGAAAAACAGTCTGAAGGCATCAGCATTAGACAAATCTTTTAGGTAATTATAATATATAATTTGCATGTCAAGCTGATAATCATACCTCATTCTAAATTAAGGGAAATGACAATTAACCTGAGGAAAATATTCAAAAACTTACATTAAAAAAAGTAATTTGTAATAATTTGTTTATACAATAAAGGTTATTTGTGCAATATTTTTGTAAAATACTTATTTTAAAACCAAAAAACTATATGACTATAAATATATTTTTATTTTAAAATATTTATTTTTAAGAAGACATGTTGTACAAAGTTCATTATGGCAAAGTGAAAGCAGTTTCAAGTGGTTAAGAAATATATCTTTTATCTAATTTAGTAAATACATTTCTTATAAAGTTTATAGTAATACATTTAATTATTATTTTCTGTTTTTATTTTCTTTCTTTAATGATGACTATCACTAAATTAGTTCTTAGTTTTGAAAATGGAATTCAAATAGAAAATTTTTTTCTCTAACTTTTTAAACATGACAAAATTACATCCAATAAAATGTTCCAAGATAGACAAAGTTCTCAGTAGAGATTTTTTATAAAAGAAAGTAGGGGTTGAAAAAGATAACTAATTTTGAAAAAATATTTAATTATACAACTACATTTTACTTTTATGTTACTGATAATGATCAGACCAAATGCATTGGTCTGTTAAGAATACTTTATTAAAACATTCTTTGACAATACTAATTACATTTTCAGATATATCAAGCCTTACTCTTAAAATGCTGGAATAAAGATGTAATCTGTAAAAAATAGCATTTATTAGTATTAATCTTTAATATAGACCATAATAACAAATACAACCTTCTGATGTAGAGCTATACTCTGGACTTTATTTTGAATCCTTTTATATTTTACAAGTTTTACTTTTGTAATTCATAGTTCTGGTTTTTTAGAAAGCATAGATACTGATAATGATACCATGATTACTAAATATCTTTATTTAACTAAACATTCAAAATAAAAGAAAATGATATATATGTGGTAATAAGATTAGAACAAGAAGAGACTAAGAGAAGTAATCAATAAACTATTTGTTAAAGTAAACAATATAAAAATATTGTTGTAATTATTATGATAATCATAAACATTCCCATTAGAAAATTTAAATTAATGTATGTGTCAGATATACTTGATGTATTATTAAAAGTTAATTCAGTATTAACCAAATTTGTACTATTCACCAATTGATATAAAATTAACATTATAGTTATGGAAACATCCGATGGATGAATCAAGTTTCTCCCACTTTACAATTTAAATGTTCAGAGGAAATAAAAGTAGAAAACAAAAAAAAAAGCTTTATTTATTCCAATGCCTTTTTCAAATATCAAGTGACCATATATTACCATCATGTATCTTATATGTATATATTACTATCATGTATTTTACATATAATTTTAAGTAAATATGGTATTGCAGTTCTTTGTTGGAATGCTTCTTTCTGTAACTTTTAAATAGTCATTATGAAATTCCAGTTTCAGTCATTTTCTATAATATTGTCATTTTTATAATGAGCTGACAGGCAGCTTGATTTGAAGTCTTTCTCAGCTTTAAAATAGAGCTGACTTTATGAATGATTAACTTGGAGTTTGATTGCAGATTTTTTTTGGCAGATTTTTAAATATTGTAAACAATACCAGGCAATAAAGCAACTTGTCTGAAAATCAAGCCAACCTACATTTTAAGTTTCAAACTAGATTTAAATTTAGATAAAAGTAAATGTTGGAAAATGTGTGCTTAATGACCCTTTGTCATCATTTGAAGAAAGCTAAATGGAAAAACATGACTTCTCATCATTGTATAATGAGAATATTCTGACAAATATTTTTTTATGATTAATTAGTTTTTGCTTCTCTAGTAATCAAGATTTATTATGAGGAACAGCTGACAAATATTACTAAAATTCTTTACTCCAAAGACTTCTACATTGGCTTAAAATGAACATATTTATTTAATTTTAAGTTTTTATATTGACTTATAGAGTTTATTAAACTTTTCTTCACCTGTTTATCAAACAAAAAATATGTTTTGCAAAATTCAGAATTTTTTTCCATCTGTACAGGATATTTTAAAAAATTATCATTATATTTGAAGTTATTTTTCAAATCTTTATTACTTATTGCTTTTTAATTAATGAATTATTTCCACATAACTCTTTTGTCTTTTAAAATATATATTCAGTTTTTGTAATTTCTAATTGATCAAACTCCTTATTGCAAACTAAACTTATTTGCATTGGTAAAAACTGATCCTCATCTAAAGTAAAATATTTAGGAATTTACGTTACAAAATTTAAATAATTTACACTACATGTACAATTGGCAAACATATAAATAAAACATTTAAATTTTCAATCTTAAAAAAGATTGGAAGTTGTTTTTATACCCTCATTTTTTTTGGAGAGAAATAAGCAAATAGTAAAAGTTATTTAATGTTGATATTTTCCCCCCTGTTCCAATGTATGGATTTTTAGACACATATACTTTTTATGACATGTATTTCTTGGTTCCACTTTATTCAATGTTATTTGATTAAATACTTTAAAACTCTATTTTAATATTTATTTAGATTAGAATCTTTATTGTTATTGTGACAATGAATCACAATATACATATATACAAAAAAGTATAAAGAAAATTACCTGTATGTAAAACTACTTATATATGTTTTAACCAGAGGACTGGTTTTCTTTTTTTCTGAGGCAAATCAGTCTCTTGGTTGAAATATAAAAGTACTTTTACAAAACAAGTAATTTTGTTTGCATTTTTATTTTTATGTTTATATATTTCCTTTAGTTAGTCTTTATATATATATATAATTATGTATTATTAAAAATATGAAGAAATATATGTGGAAAAAAACAAATGATTCACAAGATGTGCATTTCATGCTCAAATATCACATATCAGTTGAAATAGATCTCAATTTCTTATGTATGTTTTCAACATTTGTTCAGTACTTATCAAATTATTACATTTTGATTTACAAAAATTAAAGGTAATTTAGAATTACACCTACTAATAGTAATAATAACAAGTCAGATGTCACATGACTTATATATAGCTTGCACTTACAAATATGTAAAATTAAGAGTGTGCTAATAACTCTAAACAAGCTTTTTTTTTTTTTATTTATGATAAATGCTACTACAAGAGAAGGCATTCAAATCATTTTATCTTGGATTGTCCCCATCCCCAGACCGGTTTCGACCTATGGGTCTCTTCAGTGAGGAGTTGGGACATTAGATCTAAAAAACCAACTCAAGCAAAGCATTTATCTAAAAGATAATTGTTAGAAGAAGATCTGAAACTTTTAGACATCTACATGTCTTTAAAGTCAGCTCTCCAACTGAAAAAATCATATGGGCCTGAACTTAATTCAGATACTCCATATATTAGTAGGCTAAGCTCTTTAATTTAGCTAAAGCCACAACAGCAAAATAATAATAGTAATAATAACAAGTCAGATGTCACATGACTTATATATAGCTTGCACTTACAAATATGTAAAATTAAGAGTGTGCTAATAACTCTAAACAAGCTTTTTTTTTTTTATTTATGATAAATGCTACTACAAGAGAAGGCATTCAAATCATTTTTATCTTGGATTGTCCCCATCCCCAGACCGGTTTCGACCTATGGGTCTCTTCAGTGAGGAGTTGGGACATTAGATCTAAAAAACCAACTCAAGCAAAGCATTTATCTAAAAGATAATTGTTAGAAGAAGATCTGAAACTTTTAGACATCTACATGTCTTTAAAGTCAGCTCTCCAACTGAAAAAATCATATGGGCCTGAACTTAATTCAGATACTCCATATATTAGTAGGCTAAGCTTTTTAATTTAGCTAAAGCCACAACAGCAAAATAATAATAGTAATAATAACAAGTCAGATGTCACATGACTTATATATAGCTTGCACTTACAAATATGTAAAATTAAGAGTGTGCTAATAACTCTAAACAAGCTTTTTTTTTTTTTATTTATGATAAATGCTACTACAAGAGAAGGCATTCAAATCATTTTATCTTGGATTGTCCCCATCCCCAGACCGGTTTCGACCTATGGGTCACTTCAGTGAGGAGTTGGGACATTAGATCTAAAAAACCAACTCAAGCAAAGCATTTATCTAAAAGATAATTGTTAGAAGAAGATCTGAAACTTTTAGACATCTACATGTCTTTAAAGTCAGCTCTCCAACTGAAAAAATCATATGGGCCTGAACTTAATTCAGATACTCCATATATTAGTAGGCTAAGCTCTTTAATTTAGCTAAAGCCACAACAGCAAAATAATAATAGTAATAATAACAAGTCAGATGTCACATGACTTATATATAGCTTGCACTTACAAATATGTAAAATTAAGAGCGTGCTAATAACTCTAAACAAGCTTTTTTTTTTTATTTATGATAAATGCTACTACAAGAGAAGGCATTCAAATCATTTTTATTTTGGATTGTCCCCATCCCCAGACCGGTTTCGACCTATGGGTCTCTTCAGTGAGGAGTTGGGACATTAGATCTAAAAAACCAACTCAAGCAAAGCATTTATCTAAAAGATAATTGTTAGAAGAAGATCTGAAACTTTTAGACATCTACATGTCTTTAAAGTCAGCTCTCCAACTGAAAAAAATCATATGGGCCTGAACTTAATTCAGATACTCCATATATTAGTAGGCTAAGCTCTTTAATTTAGCTAAAGCCACAACAGCAAAATAATAATAGTAATAATAACAAGTCAGATGTCACATGACTTATATATAGCTTGCACTTACAAATATGTAAAATTAAGAGTGTGCTAATAGCTCTAAACAAGCTTTTTTTTTATTTATGATAAATGCTACTACAAGAGAAGGCATTCAAATCATTTTTATCTTGGATTGTCCCCATCCCCAGACCGGTTTCGACCTATGGGTCTCTTCAGTGAGGAGTTGGGACATTAGATCTAAAAAACCAACTCAAGCAAAGCATTTATCTAAAAGATAATTGTTAGAAGAAGATCTGAAACTTTTAGACATCTACATGTCTTTAAAGTCAGCTCTCCAACTGAAAAAATCATATGGGCCTGAACTTAATTCAGATACTCCATATATTAGTAGGCTAAGCTCTTTAATTTAGCTAAAGCCACAACAGCAAAATAATAATAGTAATAATAACAAGTCAGATGTCACATGACTTATATATAGCTTGCACTTACAAATATGTAAAATTAAGAGTGTGCTAATAACTCTAAACAAGCTTTTTTTTTTTTATTTATGATAAATGCTACTACAAGAGAAGGCATTCAAATCATTTTTATCTTGGATTGTCCCCATCCCCAGACCGGTTTCGACCTATGGGTCTCTTCAGTGAGGAGTTGGGACATTAGATCTAAAAAACCAACTCAAGCAAAGCATTTATCTAAAAGATAATTGTTAGAAGAAGATCTGAAACTTTTAGACATCTACATGTCTTTAAAGTCAGCTCTCCAACTGAAAAAATCATATGGGCCTGAACTTAATTCAGATACTCCATATATTAGTAGGCTAAGCTCTTTAATTTAGCTAAAGCCACAACAGCAAAATAATAATAGTAATAATAACAAGTCAGATGTCACATGACTTATATATAGCTTGCACTTACAAATATGTAAAATTAAGAGTGTGCTAATAACTCTAAACAAGCTTTTAATGATTTGAATGCCTTCTCTTGTAGTAGCATTTATCATAAATAAAAAAAAAAAGCTTGTTTAGAGTTATTAGCACACTCTTAATTACACCTACTGTAAAACATCAGACAAACTTAATTGATCAAGTTCTATAACATATTATAGCAGCCTATAACTTTATATAAAAAAAACAACAAACATATTTATTTTAGAATAATGACTACATTTATTCCAATCAAAATAATAAATCACTGGAGTGGACTCAGTTTTTTGGTGCTCTTCAAAATAGAAATGAAAGCATCTCTTTGCATTCTTCTCCATGTAATTTCTGCCAAATATGAATCAAGGTGCTGACATGTCCTTCCTTACTGCTTTTTATTTTATCATTTGGCTTAACTCCAAAGTCATTTAATATTATGGGCACCAGTTTCTGGATTGATAATGTTATAAGTATTGATGACCCAAAAATGTTCACACTTGACAGCTTGCAGTTTGTCCAAATTGTAGGATTTCCAACAATCCATGGAAATTGTGAAGACTGCTTCAACATTGTTTTTGATGGCTTTGCATGAGAGTCAGGGCTGTCTTGTTGGGAATTCTGATAATGAAACATTAGTCTATTTCTGTGTAGAAATTGCCAAACATTCATTGCTTTGGGAGTATTTGTTTGGTTAGGTTCTTTTGTTTAATGAAAAGCAATTTGTCAATTCCACCAACTTTGCATTTAGCTGTGTACAACATAGTAGATGCATGAACTTTATGAAAATAGTTCTTCCAGTTTATTACAGTCTTAGCTACCATTTATATATGTTCTTTGCTCCATTCAATGGATGCCCTTTGTCATGACTAGCTGTAAATAAATCTTAATGCAGTGTTGAATGTAATTCTGGAATCCTGGGACCATGTTCCTTATGAATACCCACTTTCTTTTTGCAACTTCAAATATGACAACAGTCTTTCTTTTCTGAAACATGGATGTAAATAATTATACCATAACTGTTTGAACACACTTACTCCACATTTAAAAAATATGGACTGTGTTATCACTACTTGTGGATAGTTTCAAAATTTTAATGATTGTCTGATATAGAAAACTTTGTAGAAAAAATCTGCTTGGTACTGAATGCAGTTTGACAGTCAAAATTCACCAGCAAGCACTTAAATAAGGTGGTGATATATACATCTAACATTGATTAATTATGCCAACATTCTTGTATAACATCACAGCCTAGTGTAAAATATAAAATTAGCAGCAAAAGTTTATTAAGACTAGAAGATTATGTAACATTCAGATAAAAAAAATTTTTTTTTTAAAGATTGTAAATAATGTTTAATTTGATGTTTATTTCCAGATTTGTTTCTGAAGTTGAGTTTCAATCACAGCAGGTCTAATACTAATGTTCTGAATTAAATTTTACTCTAATCATTCAGCTGAACATATTAATGATTAATACTAATCATTTTTTAAAACTAAACTTGTGTTTATTCCTATCCCAGATATAAGCTTTGAATTTCAAGTAGAGATTAATATATCTCCTTTTAATAATACATATACCTGCCACATTCCATGTAGAACTTGAAGAGTAAACACATAGAATAATTTAACATCATCTCTGTTTTTGTATGTGTAACATATTTTTAAATATACTAAAAATAAATGATAAAGTCATGTGTAGGAGATTGTAACCTGGGTTAATTAATGAGTGCTGGTTCATCCTAAGATGCACATCCTGGAGATCACTTGAGTTTTTCAAATGTCTTTATTTATGTGCTTCAAGAATGGGTAGGGAATTGCAAGTTTTAAGTATATTGTAAAAAAGATATTATATACCTGAAAAAGATATGAATTTCTATTAATTCATGTGTTTCTTTAGCCGCCTCTTATGAGACCTCTCGTCGACAATTGACGTCACTCTAATTCCGTTATTTTTAATGCTAGGATATTCGTTTGACAGTTATTGATTAGGTTTTTAAATATTCTGTAAGATGGTGCTCTCTTCTGAATTATTTTACAAGTAAAAAATCAATAAAACGACATTTAAAGCTAAAGAAATAAATAAGCTTGTCGGTGATTGGCTCTCAGCCGACTCTCAGCTGACAAAGACCTTCTGATTGGCTGGAAAGAACAAAGAAACTGCCTGATCGAAGAAAATAAAGTAAAACGCTGAGATTTTCATTTTGAATATGATTTAAAGTATATTAAGAGTATATTTTGAGAAATTACTAATCATTTTCATAGAGTATACTAAAAAAATAAAATTATTTTCGAAAAATATTGAAGATTTTAGTAAAAATATTTAAGATTTAGCAAAAAAAATATTTACTTTTCCATAATGTAAAACTGAAAAAAAAAGCATTTACATCAGCAACTCTTTGTTTGTATTTAAATTTGCTGAAATTGAATATTTTATAATAAATAAATAGCAATTTATTTTTGAAAGAACTTTCGTTCACTTTCATAACCTGACAAATTATTAATATACTTTTTATAAATGAATCTGAAGTGAATTTAATATTATAGGTAAATATATTTTAACAATTGGCTTTGTCTTCAGTCTGTGAGTTGGCCAATTAAAAGCTTTGATTTTTAACTCACACAACCAATAATATAATTAGCGGTTTATGGGTTAAATAATAGATACAATAATCATTAATTGAGGTTTACAGTTTATATGTAGGATAGAAATAATCTCCAGTTTGAAAAATAACTAATAATAAATAATGTATTTATCTGTAATGTTTGGTGTAAATGTTGAGATTGCAAAAAATTTGATTACTTATGCATCAATCAATATATATATATATATATATATATATATATATATATATATATATATATATAAGGTCAGTGCATATAT
Source organism: Epiperipatus broadwayi (assembly GCA_028023455.1). Lineage (NCBI taxonomy): Eukaryota > Metazoa > Onychophora > Udeonychophora > Euonychophora > Peripatidae > Epiperipatus > Epiperipatus broadwayi. The sequence goes on from JAQFVV010014066.1 coordinate 52,829, forward strand.
ATATATATATATATATATATAT
>JAQFVV010014067.1:0-52804 GCA_028023455.1 Epiperipatus broadwayi
CTTACGCAATATTACCTACACAAGTGGGCATAATGGGTGCTCCCGTAGGACTTGACAACGTCATGCAGCCAGCCGGCAAACTGCGATATGGACCACTTGTCCCTGGTTATGCTTATGTGACACCTTACTTCGTCGGGCCAATGGCAGAGACCAGCCCGACATTCTTATAAACTCATTCACGGCATTGCAGTTTTGATATACTGCCATTCCATATCGCCTTTCTAAAGCGTACCACGTGTTCCTTTACTTAGTTTTATTATTCTATATATCACTCTGCCTCTGCATTATCTTCATAATTCACTCTCAAATAAATGTTTGCCCTTAGTCATAAAATAAATATTTTAATTAAATAAATATGCTCTACCGTTGATGTTAGTGGGACGAAAGTGGAAAAGATTAATTGCTTGCCTCAAAAATGTTGTTAATTAGTTTGCAGATTTAGAGTGGGTAAACAGAGCAGAATCCATAAGTATTCTTTATCTTTGATCGCGTATGGTTGGATTCGAGGTACTTTTACCCAGACTGTGAATTGTGTTGAGTTAACATACAATTTTGACAGGTACAGTATATAGTTCTTATATTATTTATTCGAGTCAATTTTGTTTTTAAATTGGTAGAGGAAGCGTTAAAATAAAGACGAAATGTGAAAGGGGGAGGGGTGTTTATGCTCTTGTATTTTATTGAAACATGAGTAATATATATATATATATTTGCTGCATGGATGGATGGATAAATAAACAAAATTCAACAAATATAAATTTGATTTTGAGGATGGAAGGTAATGCAGCTCATTTTATTATAATAAAAAAGAGATCTAAAATGAGAAAAAATATTAAAACTGTATAGATTATTATTTAAAGAATGTAAAAAGAAAAAAAAAAGTCAAAAACAAATTACATGTGGTCAAACAAATTTCCTGGCCTTGAAAATACAAAATGGTAGAAAAAGCTTTTTGCTTTGTTTAAAGAGAAACTGGACAATCAAAACCACATGGATGATAACTTTCTAGAAAAAAATGAGTCTACAAAAAAAAGAATATTTTATGGAAAGGACAGTTCGTCTGATACTACTTTGAAGAAAATAATTCTCCACGCATTATTAAAATGTGATGCAATACTAAATTGTAGCTGGAGTAGATCGAATCTACAATAAATAATTTTAATAATTTGGCCGATACTGGAAAGTCACTCCTGAAATATTTAAACTGTAACCTATTCACTAAAAAATCAATACCAAGTCATGAAATTAATTGGGTTGACCACATAGGAAGTCACCAGCCGAGTGAATTACCATTGTTTTTATATTTTCATCATTATCCCAAGTAAAAACAAAGGTAGTATAAACTTTTCTTGCATATATTTCTTCTCTCCTATATTACCGCATTAACCATATGATGGTAAATTAAGACTTTTAGAAAGTGATCAACTGAGAAACTTCGTAATTTTAAAATAATCTCCATCTAAATGGATTTGGACACGATAGCTTTTCTCTTGGAATTTTCTTTATTCATTTGTTAATATATGCCATGTGTCTGTGTTTTATATACATATATTTGAGCACAAATAATATAAATATTTATTATTTATCAATTGTTTGATATTAAAATTAATAGAAAGCTTATCCATATTTGTATTGCTTCTTTATTTTGTTGATTGCAGTGTAGAAAGAGGGAGGGAGGTATATATTTCATTTTAATTTGTCAATTTCAGCTATTTTTGAATACAAATTTTTTATGGGGGGGATATTTGACTTATTTCTGATATGCCATAATTTCAAAGCAAAATATAATTTGATAAATAGCTCTCATGTAATGTTCTTTTGCTTTTTAGTTATATAATCTCCCACCATTTTACTGAAGCACCATCTGTCCACCATTGTTAATTTTTTGACATTTACTATTAATGTTTTCCTGTTTTTGTTGCATAATTCGAATTTCATAGCATTTTCTTGGTTTTTATTAGAACTTGTGATTTTTAATTTTTTGCCTTAGGTGTTGAAATTTCTGTGGAGGGTTTGAGGATTTGTTGCCCTAGCCATTTTAATTATCCATTTCTCACCTCAGGTGTTTTAATTTTCCATCGGTTTCATTGGTTTCTAGCATTTTAATTTTCCATTGATTCATTTTTAATGTGTTTTTTTTTTTTTATAAAATATAGAATTTTTATTCAGAAATTTGGTTACAACCTAAGATAACAGTTAAACATAGAATATATTACATGATAATCAGGGGGATGAAAGTTCAATATTGATATCTTGCTTGACACCAGCTAAAAAACTAATATGAAGCATATCAGCAAGGAACGAGTCCAGAATAGTATCCTATTGATAGGTGACCATGCTTGCATGTATTATACAGTTTAACAATAAATCTAATCCTTTCTCCATGCTCCACATGATCAAATTGACCCTTCATATTGGAGGTTACTTCCATAAGTCGGGGTCTGGGCAATAATCACGCAGTGCAAGGTAAGTCATCACAAAGGGATGCAGGCCATTCAGCCTCAAATCCCTCTCCAGGGTAGGAGCTTTCTATTCAGGAATGAAAGGGATCAGCTTCTGGGGGCCAAGTCAATAATCTCCATGTAGAATCATAGATGTAAGAGGGGGCCAAATTTTGGTCCCTTTTCTTAATTTTTTCCATTTTGTTAATAGAGCTCGAACACATTCCAGTGCATGATTACAGGTGAGCCAGCACCACATGTACCATAGTGAGAACAGTACAATTGTTGTTAATCATATCTCCAGGATGGATCCACGTAGTATATTGTCAATGAGAGTGGACAGAGCAGGTGTATTATTTAACATTGAGGCGATAAGGACTCTGTAGGGATAAAGGAAAACACAGTGGCAGAGGAGGTGAAGAGAAGTTTCATCCTCTCTTAGGCATAGAGAGCAAGTGGATTCTATGTTTGAGAATCCTTAGCAATGCACCAGAAAGTGTTTAGTAGGCAAGGCATTAATATTTATCTTGATTAGGAAATCAAAATATTTGGGTTCAAGGAACCATCATTTAAATTTCTTGATTAGCATATGGTTAAGTCTGAGGAGCATTGATCCTGCAGAAACATCAGGATTAAGGATGTAGTATGCATCCAGAACTTGATTTTCATTGAGGACGATTTGTTAGGAAGCATAGTATGTTTGAAGATAAGACATGCGAGGGTTGCCAGCCAATGTCCTAATGGGGGGAGGCTTATCTGTGGGAGTGACCTCTCTAGAAAGTGAATAGTTGGGATACTGTAGACACATTCTGTAGAAAGAATTGTAGGAACATTGAAATATAAAAGTATCTATAAAATGTAGGGATAATCCATCGAGTTTTGTTTCTGTAGATTTCTCAAGCTTATGGTTGCACTTTTTCCCCTTCTAATCAGATCAGTGCACATCTTGTGTATCTTCCTGATGAAGACTTTTGTAAAATTGACTACTGGGGTGAAATAGGATAATCTAGGGAATATTAGTATATTGATAAGGGAGGACTTGGTGAATATGGACATGTAAACTTTGGATAAAGATGATGATTCTCTGTGTGGATCAATTTTGTATGTATGTGTACTTTTTTAAAATTTATGTAGCTTTTTAATGTATTTTGTTTTTTCATATTGGCCTTATGATAAATTTTTTACTTACTTTTGATATCTTGCCTTAGACATTTTAATGAATATTTTGTGTATTTTTACCGATTTTGTGTGTACTTTTTTAAAATTTACGTATTATTTCACTTGTGTGTGTACTTTTTTTTAATTTACGTACTATTTCACTTCATTTTTTACTGGCCTTAGGCAAAAAAATTTACTGGATCTTTTATTTACTTTTGATATCTTGCCTTAGGAATTTTAATTTTCCATTGATTTTAGCTTTTTGTATAGAAATTTATCCCTTGCAGGCTTCTTGATGGTTCTGCAGCATCATCTGGTGGCCACAGTATGCATAACCCAACATGACCAACAAATCTTACTTTAACCATAAGCTTAGTCATAACCCTAACCCTAATCGACTTCATTGATTCATATATTTTCTGAAAACTAAAATAGGCAATTAACAACATTCCAGAGTTTAGGAAATATTCTACAACTAAATCATATCTTACTTAAACTCTAAGCCTAGTCATAATCCTAACCCTAGCAGTCTTTTTTGATTTATATATTTTACAAAAACTAAAATAGGCAATTAAAAGGAATACATAATTCATCAAAAATTCTGCAATTAAAAAAAATCTGATTTAATCCCTGACCCTAAACTTATAAATAATTTAAGTCATAGGCCTAATGATCTTTTCTAATTTATAAATTTAACAAAAATTAAAATAATCAATTAACAGCTTTTGATTCTCTAACCATAATCATTCTAACTCTAACCATAACTGCTGATTTACAAAATCAAAGATAGGCAATAACAGCATTGCATAATTTATCAAATATTTTACAATGAAATATATCTTACCCACTCACCCTAGACCATAAACTAACTCTTGCCCTGACCCAAACCACCATCCTCTCATCCTCACTTACCAATTTTACACTGTTTAAACATGCCAATTGACAGCATTGTATATTCTAGAACATAATATATTGTAACGGGCACATACAATGTTACATTGGTTTTTTATTATTAAACATGAAAAAAAAAAGTTTGCAAATAAAACTTCTTTTTTTAAGAACTAAAAATTGAAAATTAAAAAAAAACATCTTAAACTCGTATATATATATAAAATCGCACAGAAAAAAAAATTATTCAAATAAAACTTTATTAAAAATAGAAAAACTAAATCTTTCAAAAAAAAGAGTTAGAGATAAAAATATATCTTTAAGTTTGGAAAACACATTAATTAATCAGAAAATGGAAATGATTGTTTTAATTAGTTAAATGTAAATTAGCCTTGGGCATTTAAATGTATAAGCAACGGTCAGATAGGAAAATAGAAACTAATGGCCAATGAAAGAAATCCATCAGGAAATCGGACCTCAATGGAAGGATCATCATCATCGATGATGTAATGTCCATTGGATCCTAAAGTTACATATAAAAAGTGAAACAAAATTTTTGGTGATTTAAGAATTATTATTAAGAGAGGACAGAGATGTGTTAAGTTGGAGAAGGGATTGAAAGACACACTTTCAATTCCTTCAGTTGTTCAACAAAAATATTGTGGACCACAGGACATCAAGGCCCGGAAGAATACCATCAACTATAAAGAACCAACAGTTAACTGCACACCGATCTCCTTATGACTTTGTGGGAATTAACACCTTCCATTACAAGAAATCAGACTACGGACTTTTTTCAAAACAGTGAGATATATATATATAATTCATGAACATTTCTAAACAAAAGAACTCTAAATGCTAAACGTTTCAATATTTTAAATAGAAGAATTTCCTATCTGACTAAATTAGTTATAATTTTATTTGATGTATTTCTTTTGTAAAATCATTTCCATTTTTTTTGTTCTTTTAAGTTTTTATTATGATTTTTGTTTTTCGTTAAATTAATATATATAAATGTTAAACTTAAGTCAGGCATGAATGGCTATATAGATTTGTAAAGTTATATATTAGGGGAGGGTAATCTTAGGTTATTTGTTTTGTGGATAAATTGGGTCAATGGATTGGATATATTGGTGTAATTAGTAGATGTAGTACGAGATTCGCTATGGGCAGAATCACTTTTCATGCAGCACTTCCTTTTTGCCTATAGAATGTGATCGTCAGTCGGCAAAATGACCGCAGACTTTTCCTATGGAGTTTTTATTGCTCTTATCGTCAGATAGATGTAGTATTCCTATCTGGTGAGAGGCAATTTCTTCTCTTAACCTATTTGTGTTGTCGTATTCGTATTACATTGAATACATCGATATGTCAGATGGATTGAAGTCGGTTTAACTACGAGCTTTTGGCCTAAAGTTAAATAAGGATAGAATATTTTCTTTTCATATGCAAATCTATTAAGTCTATTCATACTCGACACTCTAAATGCATTAAATTTAAGTTGCGTATAGACGTGTGCATGGATTCGTTATCGGTTAAGTATGTTTTTGGTTTTCATATTTGATCAAAATATAGACATTCGGTAAATACCTTACGGTGAGTATCTAAAATGTATTTATTCGGATGCCTTCTAAGTTATTGGTGTCAATGCATCTTATGATGAATGCCACTGGGTTTCTTATAAATTTCCTCTGCAACTCTACCAATGGTTTTATATTTTTGATCGTTTATGTTTATTTTGAAATGTTTTTGACCATGTAATCTATGTAACTGATCTATACTCAACATTATAAAACAAACTTTTATAAATCCATCTGTGTGAACTTATAAAAATTAAAATGTAAATTAAAATCTAAAATAAGTTAAAAATGTAAGTTAAATTTTAAAATGTAAAACTGATACTAAAATAATTTTAAATATTATATATGTGCGTAAATAAATGTTTGTGTGTTAATTTCTGACAGTGGTTTCCTTTAATTTGAAAATGTTTTTAGATAAGAATTATTTTATTATCACTGCTATTCCACTGAGCTAGTGACAATGGACTAACGACCGGAATCAACCAATATAAAATAAATAATTTTTTTTTGAACTTATGTATCTGCCTACTATATAAATTTTTCTAGGTTCAAATGCCTAGATGGCGCCCTTGTAGTGCATATTATCCAAGGCAATCACCCGGATCGTTATAATATTGATTAGAATTTTTCTGAAATATTTAAAAAATGAGGTCTTTTAATTTTAAGATGATTTCTTGACTTAAACAAAAATCATGCAATTGTAAACTAGAAAGTGTGAATTGATCTAAAATATCTTTAAACTTTTTATATTAGATTATTAAATGTAAACTTTAAATTAATCAAAGCTTTGTTCAGATTATTAAAACAAATTCAGACTTCATCTTTTTAAGTTTTTTTTTCTTGTTTCATGAATTTTTCCTTTTTTTCAAGGTTTTTTACTTGTTTCATGAATTATTTGCTGTTGAAACGGTGATTAGTAATGTCTATAATTCACTTTTACCAATAATTTTCAAGATGGTGGAAGTATTCATCAGTTAAATAATGATATGTTACTACTATATCATGACATTTCTTTAGAAAAACAAAAAAAATTTCTTTTTTTGAAATTACCATATTCAAGTTAGTTTTGTGGAAGCACCCTCGTTGCAAAAGTAGAATACAAATTCATCTTTGATTTGAAATTTCACAAAAACTATTTTAAAAAGATATGCTTTATGCCATTTTAAAGGTGATTTTATCTGCTAAAACATTGTTATCATGCCAAGAATGTAGGAGAAAAAGAAAAGATTGAAACGGCCACCAATACATAACCTACTTCAATTCATCTGACTTGCAAAGATGATGCTATTTTCTCAGAAAGTACAAAAATTAGTATCAATGTTCAGATGGCACAAATAATCTGAAGGTAAAAAAAGACTGTAATTCTATTATCCCTATCAAGTTACAAGGCACATTATACAGCAATTAGCTTATACTATTCAATAAATGTGTAAGTATGGTGGAAATTTGTCATAATCTGTTAAATGTAATATTCAACTTGATAGATCTTAAAAAGCTCTTTTTTTTTCCAAAATATTTATTTTTAACTGTTGATAACCGTTAGGAATATAAATCTGATTTTGACATAAATCTTTTTCATTTAATTAGAACATTTTCATTTTGAAATCACAAATTTTACAAAAACTAAAAAAAGGCAATTAACAGCATAAAAAGATATCTTAGAGTAAATTTAACTCAAACCATAACTCAAGCCCTAACCCTAAAACTAAGCCAAACCCTAATTATTTTTGCTGATGTATAAATTTTACAAAACTAAAATAACTGAAATACACAGGCTTATATATACCTGTGTCTATATATGTAATAGACAGGGTATGAGCACAGCCTTTCACATGACCCACCACTCTCCAACACTATCTCATAACACTGATACACTTGAACACACATATGTTAAAAAGATAAATAATCACCAATATACGTACTTCATGCTAAACCAGCAATCATCAGTTGGTCCAGATTACCATCTCTACACATATATGCTACAAGTGCTCAGATATATATTAAGATAGCAAATTCTCCTACTTTAATGGACAGGCTTCAATCCACTCCACACTGCAACTCTTCAACCGTCCATCCAATTGAAAATCTGATGAAAATAGGCAATTAACAGCACTGCTTACTTTATGAAATATTCCACATTTAAAAACAAACTCTTCCTAATCCTGACATGACACATAACCCAATCCTAAACATAACCCGAACCATAGCCATCATTGATGATTTATGTACTTAACAAAAACAAAGATAGGCAATTAACAACAGTGTATAATTTAACAAATATTCCGCAATTTAAACGAATCTTATTTTAACTCTAACCCTAGCCATCTTTATTGATTTAATTATTTTACAAAAACTAAAATAGGCAATTAACAGCATTGCTTAGTCTAACAAATATTCTGCAACTAAAACAAATCTAACTTTAACCCTAAGCCTAGTCATAACCTTAACCCTAGCCATCTTTGTTGATTTATATATTTTACTAAAAACTAAAATAGGCAATTCACAGCATTGCATAATTTATCAAATATCCTGCAAATAAAATAAATCTTACTTTATCCCTGACCTTTTATTTTATTTTAACCATAACCTTGGCTTTTCTGATTTATAAATTTTACAAAAATTAAAATAGGCAATTAACTGCATTTCATACTTTATCAAATATTCCAATTAAAAAAAATCTCTTACCATAATCCTACTCTTAACCCTAACCATCACTGATGATTTATAATCTTTACAAAAACAAAAATAGGCCATTAACAGCATTGCATATTTTATCAAATATTTCACAATTACAATATATCTTAATCTAACTCTCATCCTAGCCCATACACTAATTCTAGACGTAACCCAAACCCTCACCCTGACCATCATTCCTTATTTACCAATTTTACACAATCTAAACAGGCCAGTTAACAGCATTGCAAACATTATTGAATATTCTACAACCTAAAATATATATATATATATTAGACTTTTTTTATCTGAAATATTTACTAAACGCAGTTTTTTAATTTTAAAATGATATCTTGACTAAAACAAAGATCATGCAATTGTCAATTAGAAAAAGTGTGAATTGATCAAAAATATCTTTTAACTCTTTTATATTAGATTATTAAATGTAAACTTTAAATTAATCAAAGTGTTGTTCAGATTATTGTATGTAAAACAAGTTCAGACTTCATTTTTTTGTTATTTTTTGTTATTTCTTGAATTATTGGCTGTGGAGAGGGTGATTAGTAATCTCTTTAATTGACTTTTACCAATAACTTGCAGGACTGTGGAAGTATTCGTCAGTTAAATAATTATAACGTTATGACTATATCATAACATTTCTTTTGTTAAAAAAAAAAAAAAATACTTTTTTTTGGAATTACTGTAATCAAGTTAGTTTTGATGAAGTGCATTCGTTGCAAATGTAGAGTACAAATTCGTCTTTGATTTGTATTATAACACAAAAATTACTTAAGATAAAAAGATATGCTTTATACCATTTTAAAGGTCATTTTATGTGCGAAATCTTTGGTTTGCATGGCCAAGTAAGTAGGAGAAAGGGAAAAGGTTGAAACGGCCAATACATAACCTACTTCAACTTCCGTTCACCTGACATGAAGATGATGCTATTTTCTCAGAATGTACAAAAATTAGTATCAGATGGCACAAAAAACAGCACAAATAATCTGAATGTAAAAAAATACTGTAAATCTATCTATTACCACTATCAAGTTATATGGCTCATTATACACATGTAACTATGGTGAAAATTTGTCATATTCGGTTTAATGTAATATTCAACTTGATACATGTTAAAAAGTTGCTATTGCCAAAATATTTATTTTTAACTGTTGATAACCCTTAGGTATGAAAATGTGATTTTGACATAAATCTACTTTTTCATTTAGGTAGAACATTCCCATTGTGGAATTATAGTTTACCAAAGCTAAAAAAAAAACAACCAACAGCATAAAAACAAATCTTACTGTAAATTTAACTCTAACCCAAGCCCTAACAACAACCCTAACCCAAACCCTTATCCTAATTATCTTTGTTGATGTATAAATTTAACAAACACTAAAATGGGCATACACCAGCATTGCATAATTTATGAAATATTCCTCATTTAAAAATGAACTTTCCCTAATCCTGACATTACACATAGTCCAACCCTAAACAAAACCCTAACCATAGTTTGTTGATTTATGTAGTTTACAAAAACAAAAATAGGCAATTAACAGCATTGTACAATGTAACAAATATTCTGCAATTAATAGTAAAAATCTCAGAACTTACCGAATCCATAATGAAATCTCTTTAAAAGACAAAGAACAATCTAAATCTTAACTCATAGCCTCCTATATTAACTATTCTAGTCATTCTGAAACAGAAAAAAGATAATTACTGTAGAGACCAAAGAAAATCAGAGGATCAAAATTATATTAAAATGTTAAAGACCAATAAGTTTAATCAAAATGAACAGCGATTGGAACAGGAAGTCTGTATTAATGACTCAAAATATAAAACAAATGTATTTTCCAACTCTTACAAGCAAACACAAAACCTCCCAAAAACTAGTTTAAACCCAGTTCAGGTTGGAAAGTATATAAGGAGTCAACTCCTATCAATGGAAGTGGGGAAAAACCACTAATGGGCAATAACTCTAAAGGTAAAGTTACAAATCACAATAAAGAAAAAATGCTAATCGAAAATCCTGATAAATTTGAATACACTAAGATTAGAGAAAACAATTATTCAAACAAGAATCAAAATATAGTAAGTAAATCATCCAAGTAAAAAAAAGAACTCTAAATAAGAAATCTTATACTGAGGCTATGATTACAAAAAATAAAATTCATCAGGAAAATAGATCTTTTAATTCTAATGAAAATTTCATTCTGAACATCGATTCTGACACAGATGAAGGCCCTCAACTTGAAATACTAAATGAAATAAATGATTTCAAACAGATCTGAGAAGAATACAAAGACATTAATACAAGATTTAATAATTCCATCCCTGATTTGCTCTTAAACTCATTTTCTAATTACATTAATGATAAAACCTTAATACGAGCCATAACTAATCAACATAATAATCTATAAAAACTTCCAATCAGTAAGTTTTACAATATGGTGATGAACAAAGACATTTGGATGGGTATCAACCAAATTCTTATCCATCCAAATGAAGTATATTATGGTAGAGTTTAAAACCTATGCTCAACAGAATGCCTTCAGGAACACAATAAGCAATTTGAAAAGGAATAGACATCAATAGAGCCATCCAATATATATATGACTACAGGACTAATGGACAAATTATCTCAAATATAGCTACATTCGCCATCACCTTAAGGGGATGCACCCCAATGACATCCCAACGGTGATCTATTAACATGGATCTCCAATGGTTGTCACTTTTCGTGGTATAGCACCTTAGCAAGGACTCACCTCATTAGATTGTGAGGCCAGAATATGTAAAAACTGCAGAACAAAAAAATAGTATAGATGTCCAAAAACAGATATGATAATAAACACAGAAGGTATAAATAAAAATAACCCAATCAATATCAACCAACTGGATGAGACTCGGAATGGAAACAGAAAACAACAGCAAAACGGCATGAGTACTGATACTAATCCCTACAAATGTAACACTACAACCTTCGGAAATGGAATGCCTACTCAGTGAGATAAGTTAAACAACAATGACAGACTTACGAAGCCCGGTATACAAAAAATCAATAGACAAAACCAGTAAAATATATAGCAATATAATCATCATCCTGGACCCACAGCTAAACAGTGATATGCCTAAAAAAAATCAAGCAACAGTGAATCTGGCTCAGATAAAACATTAACTAATTACACCCCCAAAAACTTTATGACAGAGTGCAATGTAGAAGTTGATTGTACATGGTCTTCTACAGATCACGATGAGGATGAAAAAATATCAAACTCATGTGATTCAAATAAAAATAATCCCATGGTAAAAATAAAGAAGACAAGAAAACAAATGAAGATATATGACACAATCTCTCCACCCAATCTGAGCCAAAATAGTGATGAATAGAACCGAGGCAAAAGATTCACCATCCTTAGAGACCAGGGGCTGCCATACAATGACTAATGGAAAAAAAATTCAAGATCATTGGGAACAAGATGAGCTTATATTGGAGAGCTAAATCTTAATAATACATCAGATAAATCCCAGCCAGACGACTTATCAACTGAGGAAGATAATCTATACACAGAATATTCATTTAAATAAAACAGAAGAAAAAAATTTATAATCAAAATGATGGAATAGAAAATGGCTAATGAGTAGCTACAGGGCCAATTCAAGAATATATCATGAAACACAAATTAAATGAAGGTATAATTCTTTAGCATTAATGTTTCTAGACTTAACACACTTAGAGTTCATGCAATAAAAGATTGGATAATTAAAGATAAACCCAATATATGCATGGCCCGAAGCAAAAATTCATAATTCAATCATAAAATAATCTTTCAAAATCTTGGCTATTTCAATTGCACAACCTCAATGACTGGCCTAAAAGTGGCAATTCTAATCAATTCCAGACTAGACCCTCCTACTAGCTTTAAAATGTTACATCTTGATTCAAGCTGCTTAATCGTACATTTAACCTATCATCAATTTCAGATCAATCCATCTATACTTGAAAAATGATCAAACTTAATTAGAAATGTTATCAACATCATAAACTGTCATCGCATCCAATCAATTCCCAATAATTATTATGGGTAACTTCAATGTAACAAGACAAATTCAATAAAAAGATTGTTCAGTCTTAACAGTGGTCATGTGTAAAGGTATTCCTTTAACAATGACTTCTTCTACACAAAAAAAACCAATTCACTTATTGACCTAATTTATTACTCGCCGAGTTTGCAGAAACTCTGACCTGTCTTGTCCGACCACCTTGTTTTAAATATAGGTCTGGAAGTCGACATCAGTAGGGTAACCATTGATGGAATGGATGGAACTATTAGAATCCTACTCAAGCAAACAACTCCAGAAAAGCTATTTTCTGAAGCCTATATCTGCTTCAATAAAATTGACATCCTGAGAATGCTGGTGGAAGAGGCTTGGTTCTCCATTACATTCAACAAAAAAGGACTGATAAGATTTCTCACAGATCTGGAGTCAATAGACAATGAAATTAGAACCACACCATCCACCTCAAATACCAAATTTGATGAATGGGTCCTTGCCCTCAAAGATCAATATAAAGACCGAAAGAAATCCCTAGAGAATATTTATCCATCAAACAGGCTCGAATATTTCTATCAGACCAGTGGTATTGGTCTAGTAGTTACATCTAATGGGCACTGGGGTGATGAATAAGAAAGCCGTACCACAATTATTAACAATAAAAACAGTACACTCATAAATTCAGAGATGATAAATATTTCGGCAGCATTTTCGAGCAAGGCTTCAATCGAAAGAGCGGGGACATCAGTGAGGCTGTATCTTGACCCAGATCATCCTTATGATATAACTTTGGAGAAAATACGGCTTAAGATTAGGAGCCTCCCAGAAAGAATTTACCCAGGGGCACATGGAACACCGAAATTCATTCTCCTTCATTTGGAAAGATTTTCGGCACCCATAATCAAAGCCATGATTGACCACCTCACACAGGATTATAGGGAAATCAAAAACGTATACCCGATATACCTTGTTCCATTTTTAAAAGAGAGGGGGCCTCTGATCTAAACAAGCTAAGGCCCATTTCAATTATCCCCCTATTAATAAAAATAATTGAGCAGCTAATGAAAGATCAAATACAAAACAAAATCCTCAGCTTTATTTCTAATGATCAATATGCTAAAAAGAAAGTCAGCAATTAATGCCATCAGCCAAATGAAGGTCCTTCTATAGTGCCAAAAGAATGTCCAAGCCCATAGCCATCCAACTGGATATTGAGGCCGTGTTTGACTCCATTAGACCAAACACCGTGATAGACATCCTACAAGAATATGAGGTGCCAAGGGTCTACTTTAAAATAATTACCAACCTACAAACAAATAGATCTATATTTATAACAATGAATGGCAAAGTTGCTCCTGGGTTAGATACTCTCATCTTGATCACTCAGGGATCTCTGCTCAGCATGCTATTATTTACAGCATATATCAATCCACTGCTGAGGGAGATTGAGGTCACTTCCAGGAGTATGTGCCTACCATCAAATGGGAGATAAGGCACATCAGTTATATGGATGATATATTTGTCTGTCTCCCTTTCAGCAAGCATATACCCAAATTAGAAGAAATTTTAGCCAATTATACCAACAATTTCAAACTGAAATTTAACATGACCAAATCAGCCACGTGGAAATTGCTGAACGGAAAGAGAATAAAATCAAATTTCATGGCAAATCCGCAAAACTTTCCAGGTTTTGACTTTTACAAATCAAATGGATTGATGTGGCACCAAATTGAAAAATTACTACTAAGCTCAATACAACGGACAATCACTTCACTTACTGGGCTATATATCTCATTACAAGATAAGGTCACACTACTCAACTCGCTGGTGTTCGAAAAAAATCAATTTTCTAGCTGGAATATGCCCATCCAAAAAATCCACTCAAAAAATGCCTTGTGTACTAAACTGTTTTGGAGATGAAACGTCATGGGTATCAGTCGCCGAACATTACAAACACCAAGAAGACTTAATGATCTTTCGCTCCATTCTATTAAACCTCTAACTATATAAAATAACTAACTTACTATTTAATACAATAAACAAATATCCAACCATATCACTCAAAAAAGACATCACCCCTATGCATCGGCCCCCACCAGCTAATAACAAGTGCATTTGTTCTTTACATACAAATATTCAAAAGGTAATTGTAATTGACATAAAAGAAAACCAAATCACAAATAAAATAAAATACTGGGCAGCACATAAATTACTAAATGAAAAAAAAAAAATCGACGAAAAATTGGACATTACCAATCAGCAACTGATATGGTTCATCGAACCAAAATACCAAGACGTTATAATCAAGTATAACCTGGACTCTCTTCCAAAAAATGCCTATCTGGCATACTGAAGAAATATAAAGATAGACAAAATATGTGCCACATGTGTGGCAGGGAAGAGGAGTCCGATCACATATTTATAAGATGTAATAAATTAAATTACTATAGAACAATCCTCACAAGATGGACAAACAACCCATTTGGGCAATTTACACCCATTAAATGGTGCATCAAACAAGGCGTTTATGCTGAAATAAGGCTTACAATCTGCATGTACTTCGCATTATAGTGCATACAATGTGGTCAATTGGGAGATCCACAGGAAATGGAACTAAAGAAAATCATAAAAAAACAGAGATAATTTAATAGCTCCAGATTATATGCTAAACAACCAGTTGGAGAAACTTCAAATAAAGAAGACGATCACCAAATCTACAGAATTGAATTGCTGGAGAAGCAACAATGTACATAGAAGAAAATACATTAAAGCTCGATGATTTATATTTGAAACCGTAGTGTAACAAAATAAACAATTTATATTATACTGTAATAGCAAAATGTAGGTTTATATCACATAAATTTCTCTTAATAAAAAAAAATTAATATCAGTGTTCAGATGGCACAAAAAACAGCACGAATAATCTGAATGTGAAAAAGGTACTGTAAATCTATTATCAGTATAAATTTTACAATAACTAAAATAGGCAATTAACAGTATTGCATACTTTATGAAATATTCCACATTTAAAAATGAACGCTCCCTAGTCCTGACATTATATCTAACCCAACCCAAACCATAAACCTAACCCTAGCCATCCGTGTTGATTTATGTATTTTACAAAAACTAAACTAGGCAATTAACAGCATTGCATGATTTAACAAATATTCAAACAACTAAAACAAATCTTACTTTAACCCTAACCCTTTGTTGATTTATATATTTTACAAAACTAATATAGGTAATTAACAGCATTGCAGAATCTAACAAATATTCCGCAAATAAAACAAACCTTACTTTAACCCTAACCCTAGCCATCTTTGATTTATACATTTTACAAAAACTAAAATAAGCAATTAACAGCATTGCGTAGTCTAACAAATATTCCGCAACTAAGAGAAATCTTACTTTAACCCTAAGCCTAGTTATAGCCCTAACCCTAGCCATCTTTGTTGATTTATATATTTGACAAAAACTAAAGTAGGCAATTAACAGTATTGCATAGTCTAACAAATATTCCGCAATTGAAACAAGTCTTACTTTAACCCTAATCCTAGTCATAACCTTAATCCTAGCCAACTGTGTTGATTTATATATTTTACAAAAACTAAAATAGGCATTTAACATTTCATGGTCTAACAAATATTCCCCTACTAAAACAAATCTTGCTTTAATCCGTCATAACCCTAGCCATTGGTATCGATTTACTTTACAAAAACTAAAATAGGCAATTGACAGCATTGTGTAGTCTAACAAATATTCCGCAACTAAAACAAATCTAACTTTAATCCTAGTCATAACCCTAACTCTAATGGTAACCCTAACCCTAGAATCTTTTTTGATTCATATTTTATAGAAACTACAATAGGCAATTAACTGCATTGCATAATTTATCAAATATTCTGCAATTAAAAAAAATCTTACTTTATCCCTGTCCTTAAACTTATATCTAACTTTAGCCATGACCCTAGCTATCTTTTGTCATTTATAAATTTTACAAAAATTAAAATAGGCAATTAACAGCATTTCATACTTTATCAAATATTCCACAATTTTAAAAAATCTCATTCTTACCATAATCCTCCTCCTAACTATAATCATCACTGCCGATTTATAATCTTTACAAAATCAAAAATAGGTAATTAAGAACATTGCATAATTTATCAAATATTTTACAGTTAAAAAATATCTTAATCCAACCCTCACCCTATCGCATACACTAATTCTAGCCCAAATCCAAACACTCACCCTGATCATCATTCCTCATTTACCAATTTTACGCAATCTGAATAGACAGTTAATAGTATCGCAAACATCCAGTGGTCTTCAACCTTTTCACACCTGCGGACCGGCAAAAATAAGAATAAGATTTCGTGGCCCAACAGGAGTTTACAGATAAATTTTCTTAAAGATGTAACCTGCTTAGCCTTATTAGATAAGCATAATTGTTATAACTAACCAAAACAGCATACAAGTTATTGTGTATTGTGTTCACATGTTGAACACTCTTTCTCAAGTTGCGCAGTCATACTGCTACAGAAAACAGTACAATAACAATCATTGTTCTCATTAATGTGCTTGCATTTTACGTTTATTATTTCATTGTTAAAACATGCAAGAATAAAACATTATTCACCTGAATGTTGAAAAAGTCAAGTTTTGATCTTATTTTATTTTTATTTGGGGGGGGGGGGGGGGTTGAGAAATATTTTGTCATCACTGAAACAAAAGATAGACACCAAAGTTATTTTTTGTTTGTTTTTATTTTTAAGAAAAGGTAACAGAAATTGGTTTTAAAAATAAGTTTTACTATTTTAGCCACATACAAATAAAGCCAAAAAAATATTGCCTTATAGGCGAAAAATATGTGGGCATATTTTTAAACAAAAAAAAGGAAAACGAAACTTGAAAAAGTCAAAAGTTTTGATCTTATTTTATTTTGGGGTTGTGCGGGTGTATTGAGAAATACTTTGTAAAAGTTAGAGATAGAACTTATTTTTTGGTTTTTATTTTTAAAAAAAGGTAATCCAAAAAAGATCTTATTTTAATTTTTTTGGGGGGAGTGGGTTGAAAAATACTTTGTCTTCACTGAGACAAGTTATTTTTGTTTTGTTTTTATTTTTAAAAAAGGTAATAAAAATTGATTTTAAAAATGTTTTAGTATATCAGTGGTTGTATACAAAGAAAGGCAAAAAAGATATCGCCTTATAGGCTAAAAAAAGTGGCCATATTTTTAAACAAAAAAAAAAAACTGAAACTTGAAAAAGTCAAAAGTTTTGATCTTACTTTATTTTGGGGTGGTGGGGGTGTATTGAGAAATATTTTGTAAAAGTTAGACAGAACTTATTATTTGGTTTTTATTTTTAAAAAAAGGTAATAAAAATTGATTTCAAAAATAGTTAAATCCAAAAAAAATATCACTGTATAGCCAAAAAACCACTAAAAGTAAAATATTAAAAGAGAGTAGAAAAAATTTAAGAGTTCAAAAAAAGTCATGTTACATTTTATTGTTATTAACAATGCTGACAAGTGGCTGTGATTGGCTATCAAAAGACAACCGGAGTTTGTACAATAAAACTTTTTTCTACCCCCCCCTCCATAAACATGTTATAAATAGAAAAACAAATTAATGTATGTATGATTGATTAGATTTTGTTTTTGTTCTGTTTCTTTTTTTTAATCGGGTAAAAATGCGATGAAAAAATAAATAAAAATTGTTTATATTAATTAAGTTTAAAATATTATTTTGTTATTACAAACTTTCTTCCCAGTCTAGTGCGCAGACCTGCAGAAAACTTCTGCAGCCCAGTGCCAGTCCGCGGCCCGATGGTTGAAGACCAGTTCTAGAACTTAAAAAATATACATATATTAGACTTTTTTATCTGAAATATTTACAAAAGGCAGTTTTTTAATTTTAAGTTGATGTCTTGACATAAGGAAAGATCATGGAATTGTCAATTAGAAAAGGTGTGGATTGATCTGAAATATCTTTTAACTTTTTTATATTAGATTAAATGTAAACTTTAAATTAATCAAACCTTTGTTTAGATTATTCTATGTAACACAAATTCAGATTTCTTTTTTTTTTTTGTTTCATGAATTATTGGCTGTTGAGAAGGGTGATTAGTAATGTCTATTATTGACTTTTAACAATAATTTGTAGGATTATTATCAGTTAAATAGTTATCACTTTATTACATCATGAGATTTCTTTAGTAAAGCCAATAAATTAAACTTTTTTTTTGGAATTCTAGTAATCATGTTAGTTTTGAGGAAATGCAGTCATTGCAAATGTAGAGTACAAATTCATCTTTGAAATTGAACAAAAACTACTTAAGATAAAAAGATGTTTTATACCATTTTAAAGGTCATTTTATATGCTAAAACTTTTGTTTGTGCCACGAATGTAGGGAAGATTCAAACGGCCATCAATATATAACCTACTTCAACTTCAGTTCACCTGATGTGTGAAGATGATGCTATTTTCTGAGTCAGTACAAAAATTCACCATAAGTGAGTGGTTGACATCAATCATTTGGAAATCCTATAAAGTTACAGAAATAGTAGGCAAAAACAGTGGATTAAACAAAAGGAACTAGAAAAGTTGGTAACTCTTTTGAACTTATTAATTCATGAAAGAGGGAAACCTCTCCAAATCTGCCTCAGGCAAGAATAAGAAAGTCACTATCAAAAATGATAAAATGGCTGACATTAAATCTCATATTAATAATAAATCTCAGAACTTACCAAATCCATAATGAAATCACTTTAAAAGATAAAGAACAATCTAAATCTTAACTCTTAGCCTCCTATATTAACTATTCTAGTCACACTTAAACAAAAACAGATAATTACTGTAGAGATCAAAGAAAACCAGAGGATCAAAATTATATTAAAATGTTAGAGACCGAAAAGTTTAATCAAAATGAACAGCGATTGGAACAGGAAGTCTGTATTAATGACTCAAAATATAAAACAAATATATTTTCCAACTCTTACAAACAAACACAAAACCTCCCAAAAACTAGTTTAAACCCAGTTCAGGTTGGAAAGTATATAATAAGGAGGGTTAGTGGGCAATAACTCTAAAGCTAAAGTTACAAATCACAATTATAAAAATATCCTAATCGAAAATCTTGATAAATTTGAATACACTAAGATTACAGAAAACAATTATTCAAACAAGAATCAAAATATAGTAAATCATCCAATTAAAAAAACAACTCTAAATAAGAAATCTTATGCTGAGGCTATGATTACAAAAAATAAAATTCATCAGGAAAATAGATAATCTTTTAATTCTAATGAAAATTCCATGATTTCAAACAGATCTGAGAAGAATACCAAGACATTAATAAAAGATTTAATAATTTCATCCCTGATTTGCTCTTAAACTCATTTTCTAATTACATTAATGATAAAACCTTAATACGAGCCATAACTAATCAACATAATAATCTATAAAAATTTCCAATCAGTAATTTTTCAATATGGTGATGAACAAAGACATTTGGATGGGTATCAACCAAATTCTTATCCATCCGAATGAAGTATATTATGGTAGAGTTTAAAACCTATGCTCAATGGAATACCTTCAGAAACACATAAGCAATTTGAAAAGGAAAATATTATGCACTATAGACATCAATAGAGCCATCCAATATAAATATGACTACAGGACTAATAGACAAATATCTCAAATACAGCTACATTCGCCATCACCTTAAGGGGATGCACCCCAATGACATTCCAACGGTGATCTACTCATGTGGATCTCCAATGGTTGTCACTTTTCGTGATATAGCACCTTAGCAAGGACTCACCTCATTAGATTGTGAGGCCAGAATATGTAAAAACTGCAGAACAAACAAATAGTATAGATGTCCAAAAACAGATATGATAATAAACACAGAAGCTATAAGTAAAAATAACAATCAATCTCATCCGAGACTCGGAATGGAAACAGAAATCAACAGCAAAACGGCATGAGTACTGATACTAATTCTACAAATGAAACACTACAACCGTTGGAAATAGAATGCCTACTCAGTGAGATAAGTTAAACAACAATGACAGACTTACGAAGCCTGGTATACAAAAACTCAATACACCAAACCAGTAAAATATATAGCAATATAATCACCATCCTGGACCCACAGCTAAACAGTGATATGCCTGAAAGAAAGTCAAGCAACAGTGAATCTGGCTCAGATAAAACATTAACAATTACACCCCCAATAACTTTATGACAGAGTGTGATCTAGAAGTTGATTCTACATGGTCTTCTACAGACCACGAAAAGAGTGAAAAAATATCACTCATGTGATTCAAATAAAAATGATCCCATGGAAAAAATAAAGGAGACAAGAAAACAAATGAAGATATATGACACAATCTCTCCACCCAATCTGAGCCAAAATAGTGATGAAGAACAGAACCGAAGCAAAAAATTCACCATCCTTAGAGACCAGGGGCTGTCATACAATGACTAATGGAAAGAAAATTCAAGATCATTGGGAACAAGATGAGCTTATATTGGAGAGCTAAATCTTAATAATACATCAGATAAATCCCAGCCAGACGACTTATCAACTGAGGAATATAATCTATACACAGAATATTCATTTGAATAAAACAGAAGAAAAAAATTTATAATCAAAATGATGGAATAGAAAATGGCTAATGAGTAGCTACAGGGCCAATTCAAGAATATATCATGAAACACAAATTAAATGAAGGTAAAAATTCTTTAGGATTAATGTTCCTAGACTTAACGCACTTAATAGAGTTCATGCAATAAAAGATTGGATAATTAAACATAAAACCAATATATGCATGGCCCGAAGCTAAAATTCATAATAATTCAATCATAAAATTAAGCTAATCTTTCAAAATCTTGGCTATTTCAATTGCTCAACCTCAATGACTGCCATAAAAATGGCAATTCTAATCAATTCCAGACTAGATCCTCATACTAGCTTTAAAATGTTACATCTTGAACAGCTGTTTAATCGTACATTTAATTTATCATCAATTTCAGATCAATCCACCTATACTTGAAAAATGATCAAACTTAATTAGAAATGTTATCAACATCATAAATTGTCATCGCGTCCAATCAATTCCCAATAATTATTATGGGTAACTTCAACATAACATAAGACAAATTCAATAAAAAGATTGTTCACTGTCTCAACAGTGGGCATATGTAAAGGTTTATTCCTTTAAAAAATGACTTCTCCTTCTACACAAAAAAGACCAATTCACTTATTGATCTAATTTATTACTCGCCGAGTTTGCACAAACTCTGACCTGTCTCGTCCAACCACCTTGTTCTAAATATAGATCTGGAAGTCGACATCAGTAAGGTAACCATTGATGGAATGGACTGAACTATTAGAATGCTACTCAAGCAAACAACTCCAGAAAAGCTATTTTCTGAAGCCTATATCTGTTTCAATAAAATTGACATCCTGAGAATGCTAGTGGAAGAGGCTTGGTTCTCCATTCTCCAATACATTATCAATGAAATTATATTCAACAAAAAAGGACTGTTAAGATTGCTCGCAGATCTGGAGTCAATAGACAATGAAATTAAACCACACCATCCACCTCAAATACCGAATTTGTTGAACAGGTCCTTGCCTTCAAAGGTCAATATAAAGACCGACAGAAATCCCTGGCAGAATATTTATCCATCAAACGGGCTCAAATATTTCTATCAGACCAGTGGTATTGGTCTAATAGTTACATCTGATGGGCACTGGGGGCAATGAATAAGAAAGCCGTACCACAATTATTAAAAATAAAAACAGTACACTCATAGATTCAGAGATGATAAATATTTCGGCAGCATTTTCGAGCAAGGCTTCAATCGAAAAAGAGCGGGGACATCAGTGAAGCTGTTCCTTGATCCGGATCGTCCTTATGATATAACTTTGGAGAAAATATGGCTTAAGATTAGGAGTCTCCCAGAAAGAATTTACCCAAAGGCACATGGAATACCGAAATTCATCCTCCTTCATTTGGAAAGATTTTCGGCACCCATAATCAAAGCCATGATTGACCACCTCACACAGGGTTATAGGAAGATCAAAAATGTATACCTGATATCCCTTGTTCCATTTTTAAAAGAGGGGGCCTCTGATCTAAACAACCTAAGGCCCATTTCAATTATCCCCCTATTAATAAAAATAATTGAGCAGCTAATGAAAGATCAAATACAAAACCAAATCCTCAACACTATTTCTAATGATCAATATGCTAAAAAGGGAGAGTCATCAATTAATGCCATCAGCCAAATGAAGGTCCTTCTATGAGGCCAAAAGAATGTCCAAGCCGATCGCTGTCCAACTGGATATTGAGGCGGTGTTGGACTCCATTAGACCAAACACCCTGATAGACATCCTACAAGAATATGAGGTGCAAAGGGTTTACCTTAAAATAATTGCCAACCTACAAACAAATAGATCCATATTTATTACAATGAATGGCAAAGTTGCTCCTGGGTTTGATACTCTCATCTCGATCCCTCATGGATCTCTGCTCAGCGCGCTATTATTTACAGCATATATCAATCCACTGCCGAGAGAGATTGAGGTCATTTCCAGGAGTATGTGCCTGCCATCGGATGGGAGATAAGGCATATCAGTTATATGGATGATGTACTTGTCTGTCTCCCTTGCAGCAGGTATATACCCAAATTAGAAGAAATTTAATCCAATTATACCAACAATTTCAAATTAAAATTTAACATGACTAAATCAGCCATGTGGAAATTGCTGAACGCAAAAGAATAAAATCAAATTTCATGGCAAATCCGCAAAAATTTCTAGGTTTTGACTTTTATAGCACCAAATTGAAAAATTACTACTAAGCTTAATACAACGGACAATCACTTCACTTACTGGGCTATATATCTCATTACAAAATAAGATCACACTACTCAACTCGCTGGTGTTCGAAAAAATCACCAATTTCCTAGCTGGAATATGCCCATCCAGAAAATCCACTCAAAAAGTAAATGCCTTGTGTACTAAACTGTTTTGAAGATGAAACGCCACCAGTATCACTCGCCGAACATTACAAACACCAAGAAGACTTAATGATCTTTCGCTCCACTCTATTAAACCACTAACTATACAAAATAACTAACTTACTATTTAATATAATAAACAAATACCCAACCATATCACTCAAAGAAGACATCACCCCTATGCATCGGCCCCCACCAGCTAATAACAAGTGGATTTGTTCTTTACATATAAATATTCAAAAGGTAATTGTAATTATAAAGTACTAAATGGAAAAAAATAGATAATCGACGAAAAAATTGGACATTACCAATCAGCAACTGATATATAAATCTCATCTCATTGTTGGTTCATCAAACCAAAATACCAAGACGTTATAATCAAGTATAACCTGGACTCTCTTCCAACAAATGCCTACCTGGCATACTGAAGAAATATAAAGATAGACAAAATATGTGCCACATGTGTGGCAGGGAAGAGGAGTCCCTCGATCACATATTTATAAGATGTAATAAATTAAATTACCATAGAACACTCCTCATAAGATGGACAAACAACCCATTTGGGCAATTTATACCCATTAAATGGTGCATCAAACAAGGCATTTATGCGGAAATAAGGCTTACAATCTGCATGTACTTCGCATTATAGTGCATACAATGTGGGCAATTGGGAGATCCACAGGGAATGGAACTAAAGAAAATCATAAAAAAACAGAGATAATTTAATAGCTCCAGATTATATGCTAAACAACCAGTTGGAGAAACTTCAAATAAAGAAGACGATCACCAAATCTACAGAATTGAACTGCTGGAGAAGCAACAATGTACATAGAAGAAAATACATTAAAGATGAATGATTTATATTTGAAACCGTAGTGTAACAAAATAAACAATTTATATTATACTGTAATAGCAAAATGTAGGTTTATATCACATAAATTTCTCTTAATAAAAAAAAAAATTAATATCAGTGTTCAGATGGCACAAAAAACAGCACGAATAATCTGAATGTGAAAAAGGTACTGGAAATCTATTATCAGTATAAATTTTACAAAAACTAAAATAGGCAATTAACAGCATTGCATTCTTTATGAAATATTCCACATTTAAAAATGAATGCTCCCTAGTCCTGACATTATATCTAACTCAAACCCAAACCATAATTCTAGTCATCTTTGTTGAGTTATGTATTTTACAAAAACCAAACTAGGCAATTAATAGCAATGCATAATTTAACAAATATTCCGCAATTAAAACAAATCTTACTTTAACCATAACCCTTTGTTGATTGATATATTTTACAAAAACTAATATAGGCAATTAACAGCATTGCATGCAGTCTAACAAATATTCCGCAACTAAAACAAACCTTACTTTAACCCTAACCCTAGTCATCTTTGTTGATTTATACATTTTTCAAAAACTAAAATAGGCAATTAACAGCATTGTGTAGTCTAACAAATATTCCGCAATTAAGAGAAATCTTACTTTAACCCTAAGCCTAGTCATAGCCCTAACCCTAGCTATCTTTTCTGATTTATAAATTTTACAAAAATTAAAATAGGCAATTAACAGCATTTCATATGGTAGTTGTGTACTTTGTCCAATGTGGCCACTTGATGATGCTGTTTCTCTGCAAAAGCACAGAAATATGCTGTTTATGCAGTCAAAGTTACAGCCTGTAGAACAGTTCTGTTTATATTACCCATTAGCAGGCCTAGATGGCATTGCACAGATATTACGGCTTGCTGTGCTTCGTGTCACTATGGAATATCGCACACTTCTCAGATCACTACCGTACGATGTGAGGGTGTATGGAATTCATTTGGCCATAAGTGTTTTAATACAACCGAACCTTCAAATCATTTCAAAATATTAACACATTTTGAAAATGATTCAGAATTGTCTGAAATCAGCAAGAAAATAACTGATGCTCTAGTAAGAACTGCAAAAAAGATAGCCATATAAAAAAGGCAACAATTTATCAGTCTGAAGAAATAAGAAAATATTTAAAAGTAATCCATTAAAAAGAATTATCTAGAAATCATTAAAGTGATATAAAAAACTATTAATAATGATCAGAAAATATAAATATGAATTGGCAAAGAAAACTACAGAAGATAATAAGTCTCAAAAGTGTGAAATAACATATTATTGGAAATAAAGAAGTTTCAGATATAAGAGAGATGACATCTAGAAATGTATGAAATAATTTTATAAAGAATTATATAGTAATAAAGAAATGTCAAGTATTTTGAATGAGGAAATTATGGATGAGAGAAACTGGGTTTAACTTAGAGATCTTCATATTACTTTCCAAAAATATCAAACTTACTTACAAAATGTCACACTATAGTAATTACATACATACATATATATATATTCCTCTATTTCCCATCTTTTCTTTTTTTTTTAAAATTGTGAAAAAAAAATATTTTTGAAGAAAAATGTCAAATATTTATGAATATTTTTTTTTCTTATGCATTATATTTTAACTTCATGTGAAAAATTTTATCCTATCTTTACAAATTTTTCCTATTAATTTTTATTTAACACTTCTTTGCAAAAAAATATTTTTTACACATTAAATCATTATCACCTCCTTTAATGTGTTAGAAAACATTATTCTTCTTTTGCACATCTGATAAATATATTACAAAATTACAATATAAAAATAGATGATACTTTCATATATTTAAACTTATTTCTATCACTACAAATTGAAAAAATATATATAATAAAACAAATATTAAAGTCCTATTCATTAATATCGATTTTATTTATTACTAATAATATCCTTTCTTGTTTAAAATCCATCCAAGTAAATATTATCAATCTTTTATATTTCCATCATTTTCTTCTTTTCAAAAGTGATCCCGAAATGTTATAAAAAATTCAACCAAATATCTTTAAAAAGTTAAATTTTTTATAATTGACTAAAAATCCATTGCTTTCAAGCCGTCTGAATCGTTTTGTATGGCCTTTATCAAAGGACTACAAGATGTGTGTGTGTGTGTGCATGAAAACATTCTTGCCTCTACAAAAATTTCATTTGACAAAACAAAATAACATTTAATTCAATACATCTATTTTGTAGATCAACCATAAATTATTCACAACTCAATCAATCAATCAATAGTATTTTGTCCAATAGACAACTATCTATCACAAATGTATATATCTTACTGATGACTGAAGATTTTTATCAATTATCATGTAGATGAAAAATTAAACCAAGATAAATTCATTGCCAATCAATATTCTTTAAGGAGATGGCTGAAAAATGGTCTTAAGTTCTATTCATAATTCAATGAAAACATCAAAACTTAATCACATTATTAACTTCACCAAATACCATCACTGTTCAATTTAAGAATTTGAATATATACTCACTTCATATTCTAGTAATCTTTATGACAATCTGTTTATCTCATTTGAATAAAGAAATAATATTCATACTGAAGGAAATGTATTTTTTAAAAAACTAAAATCCCTACAGATTACACTTTACGACCTGAAAACGATATTCATTTATTAAAATTTCAAAAATAATAAAATTTGTAAAAGGTAAATATCCACAATATTCCCATCCAAATTGACTTCAAGATGGACTACTTTTAATCACTATATTCTTGCCAATTGGGAGACTCATTTCCTTTCAGACAAGAATCTAAGCAGATATATTGTTAAAACTAGATCCGAGTTCACAGAGAATTTTCTTCGGATTTCTTCTGCTTTTCATGTAATCATTTAAAATTCTGACTTTTTTTTGCTCCCTGCATGAAGTATCTCAAGGAACATCAAAGGCACATTGATCAGCATTAGAAACAAAAAATTTTGAAGTTCAAGTTGAAAATTTCTCATAACTTTCAAGACACTCTATTTTCAAAAATAAATTCTAATATTTGACAAGGTATAAATGGGATATCTTTATCTTCATTATTAATTCCTTTTCTGTAGTGGCCCATTACATACATTAATCATTAAAATTAACACTGCAGTAAACAATATGTGTTTTCTGTGGCTTGAGTTCATTCAATTATCACAGACTTTATGTATCCAAATTTCCAGAGGCAATGAAATACATAAATGCTGGCAATCTATAATTCAAATCATTTAGAAGTGATAAACTCATATCATTGCATAATAAATGCATTTTATTTTATAGGCAGCACATTAAGATGTTGTAGAATCTTTAGGATGTCTATTCAATCCAATGGCTTTGAATTTGTGCATCCTCAATGCATTATCACAAGAATATTTGCAAATATGCAAGAATTCCATAGTTTAGATATAAATTTCTCTACTACATAATCCTTTCATCCTCTAATGGAGCTTTGGTAATAAAATAAATAATTGTATGGCCAATTAATCAGATTGTATATCATAAGAGCATCCTAGTGACAAACTGTGCATTTAGCAATACTATTTAGTTAATCTGAACAGATTTTTTTAAATTCATTATAAATCATTATATCATGTGACCACCATTTCTTATATCACACGATCTATTTTAACACAGTAGCTACTTTCTCCAACAATGCCACCTAATGCAAGCCATAGTAATTAATGGAAGCAAAGTGCATCAAAGTCACTATCTGGTGCCTACTTATCCAATGTTGCCAAAGTAATTTCTAACTTATGGCTTTCATTAGTGAAGAGCCTTGGATTTGAAAGCATTACATGTACATCTTTGGACTCACTCCATCCCTCCAGCAGCCATCTTTTACCTTTTTAGTTAACTATAGAGCTATGATCCCAAACTGAAAATGCAATGTTTTCAATCCAAGCTAATTCGTATAATCATACAGATCTGAGCTCAGTTCAATAATTTATATCTAGGTGGTGCTCTCAGATCTCCTCACTGATGAAAGTGATAAACTAGGTACTAGAAAGGGATTTTGATGCACTAAATTCAGCTTGCAGTAGATGGGAATATTGGATGCAGGCAGTTGCTATAATGTTAAATTCATTATTATACAGCAAGAATTAATACCAAGCTAATCAGTTTTTAAATTGTCTACTAACTTATGGTGCTGAAGGAAATAGAGCAGGACATCTTGCTAACACCAATCTTGTAGATCAATTGGGTATAAATTACCCAAGAAAAATAAAATATAAAAATATTATCATGTTCATCTTTCCAAGTATTTATCTTTAGTATGACTTTCAGATCAAGAAAATCTATTTGACAAAAAAAAACACTACTTGTTAATTCTCTAATACTGAAAACAAATTTATTTCGAGAACTTTTCTTTTTTTAATGCTCACAGAGAATGGTAATTTGATAAGATACACAAAGTTTGTGCCCTTTTCTTTAACAACATAAAATCATTCCTTTTTTTTAATATGAAATTTCACAAATTTTGTTACCATCTTTTCTCTTGCATACCAAAACAAAAGATAAATCTGGGCTTTCTCAACACTATTTAAATTAATTTTACATTCCAAACATATGCACACTTTTAATTTTTACACCATTTGTTGTTAAATATTCTTATTATGAAATTTTGGCACAAATTCATTCCTTGGACACTGAAAGTCATGAATGAATATAAGAATTGCAATTCTTATATTTTTTGTTCCTTCCAAATATATCTAAATTAATTTTTCTGGACTTTATGCACAAAATCAAATTCTGAATTTTTAAATTGACTTTCTGTGCCTTAGCAATTTTTCAGGGTAACTATTAGCATTATGTATTTTTTTATATTTTATGCCTTTTATATTTTGTTACAACTAAAAAAATGTAATTTATTTCATATTATTTGTATAAATGTATTTGATAACCCCATTCCATATACCTGCAAATGCAATACCAGCATATAGCAGTTTTGGCTATATGGTGCTTTTTTTAATGTGTGTGCATTTAAGATTAAACAAACATGTTAAATAAATTATAATCATCGCTAAATCCCCCAAATCCCTCCTAATTTCATCTGATAATATATTTAATAAAGTATAAATAAATTTATAAACAGTGAATAGAAGCTATATTGACAAATCATTAATCTAAAATGGCTAGAAAACTATTACTACCAAATAATGATACTACAACTATATGTATTTATATATATGATGAAATTATTATTCATATCTTTAAAAAAAGCTGGTGAAGAAATAAAAAAAATTGTTGACAAAACTATATACTAAATGTCTAAATAATAAAGATATATTAGATGATTAGAAGAATGCAATAGTAATTTGATATATAAAAGATGATAAAAAGATATTACAAATTACCCACCATTCATTACAATTCTATCATTTCTATAGAAAATATTTACCAAGATAATTATAACTATGAGAACTTTGGATTCAAACAAACCAAAAGAATATAAGGTAGATTTATAAGTTATTTTAACATAGAGGATCATACCCCAAGTATTGAGAAAACGAGTTATCATTATGATTGGATTTGTAGATTCTGAAAAGGCATTTGATTCTATATGCATTTTAACTGTGATTAAAACTTTGGACCACTAGAAGATAAAACCAAGATATTGTTATTTTTAGCAGAATATTTAAAAAAGTACAGCAAAAATGATTAAATTACATGGTGTAACAAGAAGATTAATAATGATTATGAAGTATTATAGGAAATTCCATATTTTTCAAATGTTTTTATACCAATTTTGCAAGAAATATTTTATGGTTTAAAATCCAAAAATGAGAGAAATAAAAATACATAAAGATTACTTAAATCATTTAAATTTTATAAATCATGTGGTTGTTTTTTGGCAAATAATATTCCAGAGATTCAGAAAATGAAAATAACAAATTAGGACTACAAGCTAAACTAAAATGATCAGAAACAAATAAAGATTGATAATTATGAAATTAGAAAAAGTATATTAGATTATTTATCAATATAAATTATTAGCAACTCAATGGATGAAATTAATTATATAATTACACATGGATGGAATGATTTTGGTAGAAATAACATAGTCTATAGGGTTGAAAAGAAAAATTTTAATATGTTTCATCAATTCTTACTTATGGATCTAAAAGTTGAACATTTAACAGAAGACCAATACATCATACCACTAAACAAAGTATGGAGGACTATATTGGGAGCAACAAGATATCAAAAACAAAGCATTTGAGTGAGAGAACAAATAGTATTCAGTGACATCATTGAAAGAATTAAAAGACTGAAATGGAGCTGTGCTGGACATACATTGAAAAAAGAGATAATAATAGAAGGGCAGTTGAAATGTGAAGACCTAGAAAAAGACCATGTGTAAAATGGATGAATCAATGAAATAAGAAAGTTTTTTGATATGATTTGGAGAAGTAAAAACTATGGATTGAAGAAATTGGAATAAACTTAGTGAGATTTTCTTTCGGCACTGGATTAATAATGGTTAAAAATTATATATAATGAGTAAATAAAATAGATAGAAAGAAGCCTTTAAAAGACCATTAATAGACTAGCAGTGAAACAAAAAATATTTTTCATTACATTTGCCAAATGTTAAATGGTGAAAACGTTTATTTTTCTTCCTAATTGTACTGAATATGCTAAAAATAATGAAGTACCTTTTACTGTCCAATATTAATGTTTGACAATAGGGCATCTTCTTGAAAGAAAAGTCTTAAACCTTCTTAAAACATAAAATTTTTTTAAATTTTTAACCATTCCAGATTTGAATCCAAGACATGACAACATAGTGTAAAATTCAAAATGTATCATGTGCAGTCTTTTTTCACATAATGTAAATAAACTAAATTTACATGTACATAAATTAATTTGTGGTGGCAAAATGAAATTCAAACACCAAAATGACACACTCCATTCAGTTGATCAAATTGACATTTTAATTTTCTTTTGTCAATCCAAAAATCTTTGGTTCTTGTATCTTTTATTCTTATCATAAGGCTAAATTAGAATATCCATCTAATAAACTATAATAGATCATTTATATGAATAAAAAAATTGATTTAAATATAACAAGTTGAATTAAACAGCACATTCAGCATCATTATTTTCAATCATTAATCCACCACAAATAAAAATCCAAATTTAATCCAATTTCTCCAATCCATAGCTTCTCTTCTCATCATCATTCCAATAAATTTATACAGTCATCTCATATATTTTATAATCCGGTGGAATACAATTTAAAATTTCAGTTCTCCATCCATCACTAAATCTTCTAACAATATGTCCAGATCATTTCTATTTTAGCCTCTTAATTCTTTCAATGTTGTTAGTGATGCTAATTTGTTCTCACTTTTGTATTTTACTTCTGGTGGCTTCTTATTAATCCTAAAAAATATCTAAATTTTGCAGAGTGATTTTTAGTCTATTATTTTTCAATTAAGTGATCAATTCTCATGTCATTAAACAAGGACTGGTTAAATATATATTTTCAGTAATAATATATATATTAAATAGAATTTATTCATGTGCAAATAAAAATAACTATAAAAGTTTTTTTCTATAGCCTATAAAACTTAAATGTTCTTTGGAATTGGGAGTTATTACATATATGCTTTTAAAATATTGTAGCTACTGGTCTATAGAAGGTAGACTGTTAAATTTATTTTTATATATAATATACATATTTAAATAAGTCCTCATGGTGAAAAATATACATCCATCGATGAACAACTTAGGTTCTAATCCAGAAAAAAATTGAAAATTTTTCAAGTTTCAATCAGGCTTAGGATTATTTTCAGACATGTGCACAGCAATCATCCAATACTGGTTAATAAATGGTATATAGCTATTATTAGTTAAAATACAAAATAAGAATGAAAAACTGTTCAAACTTCCTGCCTGGTAATTGACAATCATAGTGATGGTTTCTTTGAGAAGTTATTGAAAATACTCTTATTTACAGTGAACTATTTTATGCCATTTTCTCCACGACTTGTTCCCAAGTATCAGATAAATTCTTGTGGTAAATGTCGATCTGAAAAAGTTTTAAAAAAAATAAAATTAAACACTTTATACAATTATCAATAAAAGATACAAATTATATACACATAATACCAACAAAATTAACTCAAAATTAATTCAATAACTTGGCACATATCTGCATATAAAATTGCATTTGCAAATGCTTTATTAATAATCTGCTATACATATTAACCAATATTATTACACCTTCTATCATTCAACATATACATATAAAATTGAATCTCATTGAAATACTACATTTCATGTTATAATTAAAACTCCCTAAATTGTAATCATTGCAAACTTTGAGTAATAGCACTTAAAAACCACATATAAATTCATAGGCTATAATTAATCAAATATTATATAATCTTATTTATAATTTTGTAATTAAATTCCTAAGGAAAATATTTTTAAAAAATTTTGGAGAACAAAAGTTGATTATGGTTCAAAAAATAATGGAAGAAATAGAAAGATATGAGACGGTTCTCTGGTTGGCTGTGAATTAAATTCTAATACATAACATTTCCTCTCAGTATTAAATTCACAATATATAGTACATTATTAAATACACACTTTAAACAGAAAAAATTATTGTTACCAGTTGTTAATTTTTCCAATATAAACCAAAATTAAATGCATCAAAAGGTTTTAGTCCTTCCCTTCAGTGTTGTTCCTTGCAATATTTTCCCTTAAGCTTCAGTGTGATCTTTGTTTATTTGTTTTAATTGATCACATGAAAGCAAGTCAAGTTATTCTCCTTATGAACAAAACCCTAATTCATCATCTTAAAATTAGTATTTAACAGGTAAAAAGTCCTAAATAACTGTTATTACTTCTCTCCACCAGGAAAGTGAATATGTACTGGCTTTCTGAAAAAAAACAAGTCAACTTAAATATAATTATGAAGCTATATCTCAGTAGTAGAAAGATTTGAACATTTTTCATATCTATCCTGTTGTTTATCAGCTTATTTCAAAAAGGAAGAGCTGTTTTTTTTTATATAAACAAAAAAAAAAAGTGGGGGGGGGTTTTTGTGTTTTAAAAATTTTTAAAAAAAAAAAAATATTTTTTTAATAAAAATAAAAAAAAAAATATGTTTTTTTTTATTTTATTTAAATTATATTAAAAAAAAAAAAAAAAAACATTAATAAAAATTAATAAAAAAAATAATTTTGTATTTTAAATTAAAAATAAATTTCAATTATCATCTTCCCAATAATTTCCATAAATATTTTATTTAAATATGTTTTTACTAAGGTTTTTTAGGAGGTAAGGAGTATGTTATTTTTAATTTTATTAAAAAAAAAAAAAAAAAAAATATATATGGGGGATAGAGAATAAATAAGAAATGTTAGATTTATAATTGGAATGATAAATAGATTAAATGTTCTAAATACTATATAATATTTATGTTAAGAAGAATAATTAGATATTATAAATAAGTGGAATAAGAAGTAATAAATTTAAAAAATGATATGTAGTTTATTAAAAAAAATAAGAATTTGTATTAGTTTGTAGTTAAATTAGTTAAAAATATTAGATTATATTCATAAATTCTATTGTGTATTTAAAATAGTAAAATTAATAGGAGGTTGTGAGAGTGTGATGAGGAATATAAGAATAAAAAAAATAATTTTAATATTCTTAAAATAGTAAATAAAAAAATGTGGGATAAATTATTTATGAAATATTTATGGGTTAAAGGGTACTATTTATTTTTTTTGTGTATATATTAAATGTTGCATATTTATAATACTAAAATTTTGACTTTGCAGCTGAAGGTCACGTGGTATGGAAAAATTATATTGATTGTGTCAGTAGATGGATTCCACAGCTGGTTTGTCAGAATATTAAAATTTAATAAAAAAAATAGTTTTTATTGGTTTTAAAATGAATTGTAGGTGGATAAAAAATTGTGGGATAAAACGGAGATCAAGGTGTCATTCTGGGGCTGATTTTGTTTGGATTCAACTGGTGTGGATCTTAAAGATTTTATTAATAAAAGAAATTTTTTTTTAAGAACTTGATATTTCTAAAAAAAATACAAGTCTGTCTAAAATGTTTAAATCGTCTTGTAATGAAGGAGGG
Source organism: Epiperipatus broadwayi (assembly GCA_028023455.1). Taxonomy (NCBI): domain Eukaryota; kingdom Metazoa; phylum Onychophora; class Udeonychophora; order Euonychophora; family Peripatidae; genus Epiperipatus; species Epiperipatus broadwayi. The sequence continues at coordinate 34,837 of JAQFVV010014067.1, forward strand.
CTAAAAGAAAAGGTAATCCGTTTTTCTGACAATTTGAATTTCAGTCGAGGCATAGAAATTATAGTTAAAAATGTCTAGAATGACTAAAGCTTCTCACATATTAAGTGACTTTAACTTGTTTATTTTTCTTTACTTGGCAGAAAAGTTAAGGAACGAACTATTAATCATTTTTATAGAAAAGCGTTCGGTTGTATTAAACTATCTTGAAAGTAAAATGCTAATTATTTTTCCTGTTAGATTAGAAGTATATGTAAAAAAAAAAAAAAAGAATTTTTTTTTTTAAAGTTAAAAAGAACATTATAAAGAAGCTGCTACGTTCGATTACAGTGAAACTATAAAGAATGATTTTTTTTTTTTAAAGGAAGTTATTACTTATATCTTGACATATATGAAAACGATTTGTTTAGCTAAACGCGAACAGATTATATATACATTTTAAAGGATAATTCTTATTTACACAGTAAGAAAGGACACGTATTAGGAAATAAAACTTTAAAGCAATTTGTAAGGATTAATAATGAATTTATAGTTATTGGGTCCATTATAAATGGCCATACTTGTCAGTATTTAAAAAATAACTTTATGGCTTTAAATATAGCATATAAACGGAGAAATGTCTTGAACAGTAAAAAAAAATTTCTACTCTCATATTTAAAAGTAAGCAAAGGAAATTAAATTTAAAAATAAATACGTCTTGGAATATTATTAGGAAAAGTACTTAAGAAAAACTATTTCAAAAGAAGTGTTTTTTTTTCCCAAAAGAGAATAAAGAAATTCAGATAGAAAGATATTATTATTATTATATGCAATTTTGAACTCGGGATCCTATAAATAAAATAAAGTGTGTTCAGCTGAAGAATTTATTTTGTTTCATGCTGGCTTAATCTTATTATTTAAATTTTTTTTTTTTGTTAAAATGGTTTAAAAAAATATTATTAATGAACTATTGAACATTTTCATTTGGAAATGATTGCCATGTGTATAAATGTATTAATTGAAGCTTCGAATTCAGATAGATATCTTAACCTGGATAAATTTGTCTACACATTATGAAATGGAAAAATCATCACGGAGCCGAAATATGAACTTGAATTAATGTATTATTTTTTTTTATGGTCTGCTTTATTGGTTTAAAAAAAAAAGAAGAATGAAACCATAAAAATATTTATGCTATTATTTTTTTTTTGTAACACTTTTGCATAAATATACAAGTAAACTAAGGTTATAATTTTAAAAAAGAAATAGGTTTTTTTTATGTGAAATGTTTTTTTTCCTTTTTTTAAATATATTTTTTTTTTTTTTAAAAAAATTAACTAGTTTTTTTTTTTAAAAATTTTTTTTAAAAAATTTAATTATAACATTTTTTTTTTTTTATTAATGGGATTTTTTTAACAATTTTTTTTTAAATTTTAAAAAAAGTTTTTAGAGATTATATCTATTCATTTTTTTTAAAAATTATATTTATAATATTATTTAAATTTTTTTTTTTTATTAAAAAAAAATATTTTTTTTATTTTTTTAAATATTTTAAATTTTATTATTATATTTTTTTTTATATTTTATATTTTTTTTGTGTTTGTGTGTTTTCTATAAATTTTTATATATTTTTGTTTTAAAAATTTTTTTTTAATATTTTTTTTAAAAAATTTGTTTTTTGGTTTTAAAATTGTATAAATGTTTTTGAATTTTTTAAATTTTTTTAAAAAAAAATTAGTAAGTTTAAGTGAAGTATATATTATTGTCTTGGGTTCCAAGTTCACAAAATCTTAAAATTATTGAATTTTCACTTCAGAAATTCACAAGGATATTCTAAGTTAATTAAATATAGTTGATATTGTCTTGAAAATTAAAAAACTATGTCAAAGTAAATGATTCTCACATTGAATCATAAATACAGATAATTGCATTATAGCAGATACATAATTAAATACTTAGTTAAAAGTTTTTTTTTTTTAATTATCAGTATATCTTTCAGACTAAAGATTATGCAATATCAGATTAACAATATTAGTACTTCAGAAGAATATTTTAATTAATATTATTTTAAAAGCTGCACATTATCTTATATTCACTGCACATCATCTATCATCATCTTAAATCTTATATATTTAAAGAATTCTAATCCATTTGCATTTGAGGCCTTTGGTGGTTGTCTGTGAGTATGGAAAGGCATTAAAAGTACCCTTGCTCTTTTCTCTGCCTCAAGTAATATCTTAGAAAATAGGCCATTATTAGTTAAATTTAAATTGATTCATTAAATTTTGTGAATTAATATTTGTTTGTTTATTATTTTAAGGTTGAACATATTATAATTATTTTATGGTCACCTAAGATGTCATTTATTTATTAATCACAGTAATTCTTTGTTAGGCAACTTAACTTAAACTTTAATTTTACACAAGAGTTTTAGTTTTAAAATCCTTGAGGTTATTTACTCTTGTTGTTTTAGTAAATATAATTATGTAAGATAATCTTTTAAAGCAAAGCATCATAGATCTTATTCAGAGAGTGTATGATCTATTGGTAAGACTAATATGGTAAGCATTGATTAGTGAATTAGATAATCTTTTATATGGTTTATTAAAAGATTAATATGCTGTAGTACTTATAGTTCATCAGTATTAGATTTGACCTTTATTTGATTATACATTTCTGGATCATCATCTCTTTTCTTTAATTTTATTGTAACCCCACTGAGCCGACTCGTTTAGTCTCTTATTTATATTTCATTTTATATCATTTCAATTCTATTCCATTTCTTTTCATGTCATTTCTCATATCATTCTATCATCTCAGCCATTTAAAACATTCGTTAAGAGTTTCTTCTATCATCTCATTTCATTTCTCTCTCCTTTATTCCATCTTCTTCTTATATCTCTGTTTCATATCTTTCCTATCTTCTCATTTCTTCTCTCTCTCTCCATTATATATATCATTTCTATTACTTTTCCCCATTTCTTTTCCCTCTCAATTCTTTTCTTTTCCATCACTTATTCTTATTATTACCTCCATTTCATTATTAATTCTTATCTCGTTTTCTTTCTTTCCCCCCTCTCTCATTTCTTTATTAGCATTATCTCTTTCTCTCTCTTTTCTCACACACCCCTCTTATTCTAGTAGGTTACAATTAGCATTTTCTCTTATTCTATCTCTCTTTCTTTTTCCCTCTTTTTTTTCACACCCCTCTCTTATTTCATTATTAGCATTCTTTTCCTTCTTTTCTCTTCTTTCTCTCTCCTTCTCACACCCCATCTCATTCTATTAGGTTACAATATATATATATTGTGCCAAGGCCAAATTGGCACATGTATATAAAATAATTTTGTCGTAAAAAAATTATTAAAACAAAAAAAATCTTTCGCAAAAGAGTTTAAAATAAAAGTTGAAAAATCATTGATTTAAAGTGGAAAGGGGGTTTTCTTAAAGATAAACTGAAGGTTTTATAAAAAGGAAGTAAAGAGTTTATTATTATTAGTGAAATACAATTTAAAAGCTTTAAAAAAATATATAAATCCCTTCATTTAAATTAAAGAAGAAAAATAATCTTAAAACTAGTTTTGATGTGTAGAGTAAAATTATATATGTGCGTGCGAATGTAAAAAAAATGTATCAATATTAAATATTATAAATAAATGAAAAATGTATTTAAAAACAACACAGCGGTGCGCTACTAATTAAAGATATGAAAACAACACGTTTTGAAATAGCTACTACTAATTAAACAATCAATCAAAAAACACGTTGTCAAAGGATTAATTGCTAAAGAATTTCGACAACAGATATTTGCCAGAGGATATCGAAAAGAAAACACTTCGTTGGTATAAATACTGAATATTTTATCGGACAATGAGTTGAGACAGTTCAGTTGAGTTCACAAATCAATTGAGTCAGTTAATTTCAATCAGTTAAGTTAATGGTATTCAGAAACAAGATGCAGTGCTGAGAAGATTTTGGGAATGCACGTTTTTCTCCACACCCTGATGTCCGATGAAAACAGCAAGATCTACCCGTGAAATAATGTCAGCATAACATCTTAGAAAATCTCCGTCAGTATCTAATTGTCTCTAATAATAATAATCATGAAGAATAATGAAACTCATCAAGGAAACGTCCCAGCCAGCTGGAAGTATTTGTAATGGAAATATCCTCACCGAAAGCAGCAACCAAAGAGAACAAAATTCTACGTCTACATTCAAAATCCTAGGTAAACATTTATTTATTATCATTTATACGTAGTAGCCACCGCTGTAATTCGTAAATATTCAAGATTCAAATTATATGAACTCTATCATACATAAAATGAACTATTGATATGTGTGTTTAAGTTTCAAATGCTATTAATGCTTTATTATTATATTTGTGAATGCTATATGAGTAAATATGTGCGTGATCATTATATCAGTGTTATTAGTTAAATCAGATAAATACCAGTGTTCTATTATTAAAATCTACAAGAATATTTAAACTAGTCTAGAAATGTTAATTTAAAATGTGTGTGTATTATATTAAATTTATAGAATGTTTAAAATGATTTAATGTTAGTTAATAAATTGTCTTTAAAACTTAAACTTTATTTGTCGGTCAATTCTTTTTACCAACCTTTTATTAATTCTTTCCACCACCAATTTTGTATAATTTATTACTGATTAAAATTAGACTGGGCTAGTTTATGGGATGGTTTCGAGCACTGGATTATGAGCCTACTGACCAAAGACGTTGTTTATTCTTTTGAATAGATAGCTGGTGCCTGGAGTTTACTCCAAAACAAATAAAGTGTTTGGATAGTAGGGGTTTGAATCTAGCAGCCGAGATGGGCCATTGTTGATAGTTAAAGCTATCAATAAGATCTCCCATTTTGCTCGAACATGCCGGTTCGTTCACGTAACCTTTATAAGATTATAAATGTATTATGAAGGAGTTTGAAACCGGCCAAAACTTATATATGTATAAGTGGGTGGTTTCAGCGGTTCAACGCGGTACATAAATGGCTTTTCCCAATGTTGGGGCTGGACCTAAGAAACAATAGTAAATAAATGCTTTGTTTCTTGTTTAAAAAAATTTTTTCTATCCAAAAGCTAAATTACATATGTTAAAGCGTTTTAATTTTTTTTTAAAAAAAAAAAGAATTGACCGAAAACTTTGTTTTCTTTAAATGGAGAGAGATTTATGCTATTTACATTGGTTGAAATAAATCATTATGTTAAATCAGAGACAGTTGGGTGTTTGGGCGGAGTTAAAGCATTAAGATCGGGTGGAGAAAAATGGACAAAGGAGGGGTGGAGTCAGCGTGTATTTCCAGTTTAGAAAGAAATAAATAAAATAGAAATTAGTAAACTGATTAAAATAAAATACGGTATCAAAAATAATGATAAAAAGTGTTTAAAATTATAAATGATAAGAAATAAAGCCAAAATGGAGACTCAAGGTAAAAATATAGAAAATATTCCCAACAAGGAAAACAGAGAAATCATAGCTTTACTAGCCAGCATGTTTGAAAAACAAAAAGAAACAGCCGAAGAATATAAAAAAATCCCCGAAGAGCTTAAAAACCAAAATAATGAAATGAAGAGTAAACTGGAAGGGCAAGCTGAAATGCTTGAAAAGTTAAAGGGCCAGATCGAAATGGGAAAAAATAAAATAAAAAAAGAAATTAGAAAGGTAGAGAAAAATCAAGAGATCGTAGAAGTAGATTTTGTCAAAGAAAATAAGGAAGTTGAGGTCATGAAAGAGATAGTAGAGTCAGATAATTGTAAATATAGTAGTTTGGAAATAGAAATTAAATTAGAATCAGATAGCGTTGCTACAGAGAAAGTAGAAACCTATGTAGATCAAAAACTAGAAGATAGCGTTAAGCATAGTAGTTTGGAAATAAAATTAATCAAGAAAGAAAATAAAAATAAAAAGGTGAAAGTAAACGTTCGTATTCGTTTTAGACGGAGATTTAAAACGAAGAGAAAGAATAGAAAAAAATATTCACGGTTAGAAAAAATACGGAGGTCTGTGAAGCTTAAAGGTTTTCTAATTTACAAGGCAGAAAATAAAACGGAAAGAGAAAGAGATAAGATAAATTTTAATCGAAAGAGATGTGAGAATATGGAGTATAATTTATATTAGTGAGTTAGTAGAAAGGAAGAAAGAACCGCCAGACAAAAATTAAAAATACGTAATCTGACGGATTCGCCGGCTTGACCTAGTATATAACAACCATGGACTCGGAATAATGGAAAATGTTCAACAAAGTTTAAGGAAATAAATGTAATAACGAGTATCAAAGTTAGCTTGAATAATGAAAAATAATTAAAGTTAGTCTTAGTAAAATAAAATAGCAATCTTAGTGTTTTTAAAATGTCAAAGCATCTATAAAACAATTTATGTCAAAACCCTCGATTATGTCTTATCGATTATATTGATATCCCAGCTCATAAGTCTAGAACATAGTGGAGCGTGACGCAAACAAAACAAATGTGTAAAATCAAAATAGACAAGCAAAATGAAAATGTTTTTTTTTAAAAAAAAAGAGTAAAAATAACGCTTTAAAAATAAAAATGAAATAAATAAGTGTATAATGAACGTATTAATGGAAATAAAACATTATCAAATAAAGTTAAAAAAAAAAAGTGTATTAAATTAGGATTGAGGTGTGTGCGAGTATTTGGGCAAGGAGATAAATTCCAGGCCTGACTTTTGTTGGATTAAGCCTTTTTTTTGCGGTGACTTTGTTCTACAGGTGGGTAGTGCTAAGAATAAATAATACTGATGATGATGCGCCAGTAGAAAAGTCCTGGCATATAAAAGTTAATAAATCTGGAAGAAAAATTCCCAGTAACCGAATAAAATAAATATTTTAGTAAATCGAATGTGCAGTAGAGATAGTCCTGCCATTCGCAATCTTAAAATCCCTGTTCATGATCCGTTGTGCACAAAAATGCCCATGCTGTAGTCACGACTTCCGCAAGAAATTAAAAGTTGGGTTAAATCAGCACAAAATCTATCTGTGTGTTTGAATTGTCTTATACTTTGCTGCCTGCTTCTCTTAATATGACATTTATTACCTAATGATGTAAATAAAAACTAAAAATGCACTCTAGAAAAACAGTTTTTTTTCTTTTTCTGAGTACACGCACGTTAAAATAAAATAGTTTTTTGAATATACACACGTTATTAAAAGAAAGTAAATAAATGGTTTAAAGTAATTATCAAATAAAATCTTTGTATAATAATAAAGAGCAATAAAATAAAATAGTTTTCTGAATGCACGCACGTTAACAAAGAAGTTAAGTAAATGATTTAAAATATGATTCCGTAATATAAATAAATATGTAAACTGATATCCGTGATGGTTTAAAAATAGTATCGTAAAACTAATATTTAAAATGTTCATAAGAGTTTGAAAATAATATTCGAGATTAGATTAATATAAATAAATATGAAAACTGATCTCCTAGTTTAGAATAATATTGTGAGATTAGATTAATACAAATGTTAAAGTAATGTTCATATGAATTTAAAATAAAGTTGTAAGATTAATAATAAAAAAATTTAGAGTCAATCTAAGTGGATTAAGTGTGTATAAGTATACATGTGTATATACGCGCACATACACTGGTAATATTCGGTAAATAGGATACCTTATGATGAGTATCTTAAATGTATTTATCCAGATATCCTTTTAGGTTATTTTCTTGGTACTGCTGCACCTTATGATGCGTGCAAAAAGGGATTTATTTATTATAGATTCCCTGTAAGCAAGTCCAGTAATAACTCGATATCTAGAATATTAGTAGGTGTAGAATTATGCTGCACGTATACACATGTGTAGGAATTATCTAAAATAATAAATTAATAAATCTTTAGAGTCAAGAATTAAAATTGCAAGAGATAAAATGGTCAAAAATGACGCATTTTACTCTAAAACGGAGGGGGGTGTAATGTGCCAAGGCCAAATTGGCACATGTATATAAAATAATTTTGTCGTAAAAAAATTATTAAAACAAAAAAATCTTTCGCAAAGGAGTTGAAAATAAAAGTTGAAAAATCATTGATTTAAAGTGGAAAGGGGGTTTTCTTAAAGATAAACTGAAGGTTTAATAAAAAGGAAGTAAAGAGTTTATTATTATTAGTGAAATACAATTTAAAAGCTTTAAAAATATATATAAATCCCTTCATTTAAATTAAAGAAGAAAAATAATCTTAAAACTAGTTTTGATGTGTAGAGTAAAATTATATATGTGCGTGCGAATGTAAAAAAAATGTTATCAGTATTAAATATTATAAATAAATGAAAAATGTATTTAAAAAAAAAAAAACACAGCGGTGCACTACTAATTAAAGATATGAAAACAACACGTTTTGAAATAGCTACTACTAATTAAACAATCAATCAAAAAACACGTCAAAGGATTAATTGCTAAAGAATTTCGACAACAGATATTTGCCGAAGGATATCGAAAAGAAAACACTTCGTTGGTATAAATACTGAATATTTTATCGGACAATGAGTTGAGACAGTTCAGTTGAGTTCACAAATCAATTGAGTCAGTTAATTTCAATCAGTTAAGTTAATGGTATTCAAAAACAAGATGCAGTGCTGAGATTTTGGGAACGCACGTTTTTCTCCACACCCTGATGTCCGATAAAAACAGCAAGATCTACCCGTGAAATAATGTCAGCATAACATTTTAGAAAATCTCCGTCAGTATCTAATTGTCTCTAATAATAATAATCATGAAGAATAATGAAACTCATCAAGGAAATATCCCAGCCGGCTGGAAGTATTTGTAATGGAAATATCCTCACCGAAAGCAGCAACCAAAGAGAACAAAATTCTACGTCTACATTCAAAATCCTAGGTAAACCTTTATTTATTATCATTTATACGTAGTAGCCACCGCTGTAATTCGTAAATATTCAAGATTCAAATTATATGAACTCTATCATACATAAAATGAACTATTGATATGTGTGTTTAAGTTTCAAATGCTATTAATGCTTTATTATTATATTTGTGAATGCTATATGAGTAAATATGTGCGTGATCATTATATCAGTGTTATTAGTTAAATCAGATAAATACCAGTGTTCTATTATTAAAATCTACAAGAATATTTAAACTAGTCTAGAAATGTTAATTTAAAATGTGTGTGTATTATATTAAATTTATAGAATGTTTAAAATGATTTAATGTTAGTTAATAAATTGTCTTTAAAACTTAAACTTTATTTGTTGGTCAATTCTTTTTACCAACCTTTTATTAATTCTTTCCACCACCAATTTTGTATAATTTATTACTGATTAAAATTAGATTGGGCTAGTTTATGGGATGGTTTCAAGCGCTGGATTACGAGCCTACTGACCAAAGACGTTTATTCGTTTGAATAGATAGCTGGCACCTGGAGTTTACTCCAAAACAAATAAAGTGCTTGGATAGTAGGGGTTTGAATCTAGCAGCCGAGATGGGCCATTGTTGATAGTTAAAGCTATCAATAAGATCTCCCATTTGGCTCGAACGTGCCGGTTCGTTCATGTAACCTTTATAAGATTATAAATGTATTATGAAGGAGTTTGAAACCGTCCAAAACTTATATACGTATAAGTGGGTGGTTTCAGCGGTTCGACCCGGTACAATATATATATATTATTCATTTCTGTTTTATAACTAAGTGTAATTAATATTATTAGAAAAACTGCAATCATTTACTGTAAGAATTTTTACTTTAACACTAATTGACTGCATATTCTTTACTGTTTGCTACTACATTTAGATGCACCTATGTTTAAAATGGGCTCAGTTACTTACAATTTGAATCCAAAGATTTTATGAAAATAAACATTAGTACGATGATTGGTGAATACTCTTGACATTAAATTTTTAATAATTTTATTATTTTGTAAATTTATTTCAATGACCTTTCAATATTTAATTGGAATAGTTATAGATTTCTCTATGGGCTGGATATCTGGTACTTGTGGTGTTCCAAGTAATCCCTTTATATTTTTGCAACTTAAAACCATCATCTCTAAAATTGGGCACAGTTATCCTCCAGTGCATTCACAAAATTAACCCACAAAGTTTTATTGTCTATTTCTGTCTATTCTCATGAAGAAATAACTGTTTTTATGTGCCAACATACCTTATTTGCTGCCATCATTTATAGTTTTATATATAAACTTTTTTCTAATACAGATTCTTAAAATGTGCTTCAAGAGTTATAGAAAACAATTTACAGAAAATTATTTTATTGTATACTTGTTTCTTAATCTTGAAATATGTTGCAAATTTGTATAATTTTCCATCTATTATTATTCTCATATATCTAATAATATCGGTATGTTATAAATTTTAAAATATAATCAAATTATAAAAAAAAAATATTTTGATTATGCATTCTTGTTATGTTAATTTTATTAGAAGCATTTCACAAAAAAAGAAATCCATTATTAAAGAAAGTGAATAAGAAGAAGAAGGAGGAGAAGAAGGAGGAGGAGGAGGATGATGATGATGATGATGATAATAATATGATGATGATAATAATAATAATAATAATAATTCAATTCAATTCATTTATTTAAGTGTTAAACAACAGCATAAAGACAATTACCGTTTGCCCATACAATAAAAGTGAAAATAAAACATATAGCATAAAATGAAAATATAAATGTATACATAATAAAGTAAAATTTAAAAGACAAAATCAAACATAACATTTCAGTTTAATGAGATTACAAAATTTCTTATAATCAATGTCGCACAGATTAAGGTTACTCAGAATCTGATTATATAAAGAGGGAAACCTAAATAAAGTAGAAAATTTAAGAATATTAGAACATGTTTGAATCTGATATACACAAGTAGACCTAGTATCATAACTCAAAGACCTAATTGAGATAGTTGAAACTGTATCTGATAAAATAACTTGTTTATTAATAATTTTATAAAAATATTTCAAATCCCTATACTTTCGTCTTGATGAAAGATTAATCATTTTACCCTCCCAAAAAACATATTTGAAAAACTTCTTTGAAATAGACTGCAACAAGTTACATCCTTGCAAAGAACTAGGGTTCCAAATTATTGAACCATATTCAATAATAGGAAGAACCAATGAAAAAAACAATTTCCGTTTAGTATCATTACTGAAGTGATAACCATGTCTAAGAATGGCACCCATAACCTTAAAAGCCTCACCAACAATCATTTCAAGATGAGGAATAAAAGATCCATTACAAGAAAACATAATTCCAAGATCTTTTTGGCATTTAACTGAAATAATTTTATGAGAATTGATATAATACAAAATTGTAAAACTTCAGATTTTTTGGAATAAGAAACAAAGGAGCATTTATCAAAATTAACTGTCATATTATTTGACTCACTTCTGAAGGAAAACGCAATCATTCGCTGATATAATTCTTCTAAAAATCTTACAGTCATCAGCATAGCTTAACAGAAAAGAATATCTCAAGCAATCCTTAAGATCATTAAAGTAAACATTAAACAGCATGGGCGCTAAAATACTACCCTGCAGAACACCTAAATTGCATTCAAATTTAAATGAAACTTTATTATTGAATTTAATATATGCTGTACGACTACACAGAAATGATTGAAACCAATATACAAGTTTATTAGAGAAACCTATTTTATGTAATTTATGAAGTAAGACACTGTGATCAACTTTATCAAAGGCTTTTGATAAATCAAAATAAATAACATCTAGTCTTTGACGATCTTCAATAGCATGAGCTATATGATCATAAATTGTCAGAAGATTACTATCAATTGATCTATTAGAACTAAAACCATGTTGAGAAGAAGAAATTATCTTACCCACATCTGAAATAATTTTATTATAAATACTGAAGCGGAATCTGAGACTCAGATTGCGCTTCACAGCCACCTCAAATCTTCCATTGCCAAACCTAGTTCGAACCCTACTCGTGCGTATATATTCTTACTCACTAACAGTTTTTTTTCTTATATTTAAAATAATCAATAACGTCGATATTTATGTAAGTATCTGAACTTAAACATGTAAATAAAAATATATTACGTTTAATTAGAATATGTGCATAGTGAGTACGTATAGGCAATAGGTCATGGAAGAATAATTGCTAGAAAAAAATACTAATTCAAAATATTTCGGGAAATTCGATCTATCAGATTTTGTGTTTTAAATTATTTTGTTTTATCGAAGTCTACTTCTTTTTTTTTTAATTCCAAGAGGGAAGTCGCAATTAGTGATTGTTCAAATAATTAAAGGAGGGAAACTTAATCTTGATTTAAAAAAATGTTTTAATTAAACATTTCCCTAAAGTTAAAAGTAGAAGTTAAAATAAGTGAGTTACTTTTTGTCATAAACATGTTTTGTCAAATCTATTTCGATGCACCTTATCTAATTGCGTCTTCCAAACAATACACAAAATTTTTGTTAAGTTAAAAGTGGAGATTTTCATTAGCTGGAAGAGATAAAAAAAAGACATTCTTTGAATACCTTGGCATAGATATAAAACGAGCTATTTTTGACCGAAAAAAAGTGATTAGAAAGTGAAGCAAAGGAGTGGCAGATAAAATCCACGTTAGTTTTTGACCTGTAAAAACTTCAATGTACCGAGGCTAAGGAACTTCCACCCTTCTTCTCCGTTCGGAGACGGTCTCTCCTGAGACCCATACTCAAGGAGCCCGATAAAGATGTACCTGATTTATGAACAATGAACTTAATACCTGCCTGAACAGTCATGCCTTTTAAACTAGATCTAGTCACCGAAGGAAATTCAAACACCACCAAAGAAACCGCCCGAGATTATACCAAGGTAATCATTTCGAGTTGCTGCCAAATTTCATATCAAGTAATTCCCCTCTTCTCTAAATATAGTGTTCAATAATTAATTCTTGTAAATACTTTGTAAACTTTTACCTTATGATTTAAATATATTTCAATCTCTTTATATAACTCTCCATTAATCTTTCCAACCATTAAACCCTATTTAAATAATTATTATTTCTTAATTTCGTTTCTATGCGGCAATATTTTATCAATTTCCATGATTACTTTATATGTTGAATAATATGTCAATGGCTATCCCAAATTCGCAAGCTTTCATTGGGGGGGAAAATGATTTGTTTTAGTAAAATAAGTTTGTTATTATATAGCAATAAATGCTTGCCAGTTTGGGAGAGAAAAATAAAAGAGAGTCAAATAATTCTTCTCGTATTCTATTACTTAAAAACAGAAGACAAATTTTTCTTTTCTTAGAAATGTTTTTTTTATTATTATTGAGTAAGAATAGTGCAAATGTATCAAATCTTTGACGTATTGATATGAATTAGTTAATATTTCCTTTAAATATTTATCCCCCGTCTTCGTCTTATATATATATAAAATAATGTATTTTCAAAAGCGCTTCAAAAAAACAAGTATTTCTACCATTTATACGTTGTGGGAAGTTATAGATATCTGTCATTTAAAAGTAATTAACAGGGAGGGGATTCTATCATTCTTTAATCTATAATATCAGCGTTAATTTCAATTATTGCATGGCCATTTGAGTAATTTAAATCATACCAGTACGAAGAGTTATTAATTCAGATAGGTAATAAATTTCCATTTCTTAGTATTAAAACTTGTATATTATATCAATTTAAGCGTTGTGTGTATACGGGCCTTCTATAGATTCTCATATCTATCTTTTTGTGCTTCATTCCATGGGGTCTCGGTAAGACCCGAACCCCAGATCTTACTCTCCACGTCCAAGAACAGGGTCGGTAATCCCTTTTGATTTCTTCGGCACTAGATATATGATTGCATGGGGACTGCTCCGGAAGAAACATTCTGGCCCATGGCAACTTCATAAAGTGCATTCTTCATCTTATGACTCGACTCTGCCTAAAGTTTGCAGTTAAGTCAGTCATCTTTCTTCGTTCACATAATTTGAAGCACGTTCTTCGATCCTAAAATGGATTTCAACAAATCGCCGTAATATACGCACCGCTCCTCCACTTTTCCTTCTAGTTAAACCCTATCTATGCTCTTAAATCATACTGTTATGATTTCGCTAAATGGTTAGTCACGAATTGTATATTTTCTATTAATATTCAAAGGTGCGCCATTTTGCGACACCATTCTCATGTCCCACACACGTATTTGTTTCGCAAATGCAGATATTGAGTTACTTGTCAAATGTCATTACCATAAAATCAATAATCGTAAAGTGCTATCTTTTGCTAAATGTCATACTTAATAACTGGAAACAGCCCTATTCTTATGCTATCAAAAATCATGTTTATTTTTCGTATTAGCTATTGACATATAAATCGCCGCAATAAACAAAACTATTAGTTATTTATCATTGCAGCGTAACTTAAATAAGTACGCTTGATTTGTATTACTGTGAGAGGGTTTAATGGAAAGAAATCGTGAAATTTATAGTTGACAGATAACGCCATTACTCTGTTATATTTATATTAAGCTAATTTAATAAATCTTTCATACATTTAAAATATCAGAGTCATTGTTTCATTTATTGAATAATAATAATGTGTTATGTTATATAGCAAGGTTTAAGGTACTAGATGATAAAATTCCGCTAATCATAATAATATATCTATAAATAAGTCACTTCCAGTTAGAGTCTTTTTATGTTTCCGCTTTGTGATTGCCGGCTGGGAAAGATGGGATTGGTTCGTGTATCATCAGCAGCGTTGCTCATAAGTTGCCAGAGCTGGGAAATGGGTAAATAGGGCAGAGTTCATGGGTGTGCCTGACCTAGGTATCTCGCACATGGTTGGACTCGAGGTGCTTTTGCCTAGATGCTAGCTCGTGTTGAATGAATAGACGAAACTGACCGGTACAATACATCTCTCAAAAATTCGTGCAATGGTATGCAGAACAGAAATCAGTCTATAATTAGAAACACAATCCCGATCACCATTTTTGAAGATTGGAACCATTTTAGCACATTTCAAAACACTAGGAAAAGTACAAGAATTAAGAGACAGATTAAAAATAAAGGCAAGAGGTACTGCAATAAATTCAGCTAACCCCTTATAAATAAAAGAAGAAATATTATCATATCCTAATCTAGAGTGAGTCTTAAGCCTCCTAATAGCTACAATAACATCTTCCCTAGAAATATGATCAATTGTACATTTAGCACTAGACAAATTGCCAGGAAATGTAATTTTAGAATCAATCCCATGTTGTGAAAAGTATAACTCTGCAAAATGTTTAGAAAATTCATCTGCATTTAATGCAGAACCATGAGTCATTTGAACCTTTTTCTTACCCAAGCCTGAATTATTAACAAAATTCCAGAATTCTCTAAGATTAGAAGAAATATTAATTTCAATTTTTTTTATATGCTCTTGTATAATAATAATAATAATAATAATAATAATAATAATAATAATAATAATAATAATAATAATAATAATAATAATAATAATAATAATAATAATAATAATAATAATAATAATAATAATAATAATAATAATAATAATAATAATAATAATAATAATAATAATAATAATAATAATAATAATAATAATAATAATAATAATAATAATAATAATAATAATAATAATAATAATAATAATAATAATAATAATAATAATAATAATAATAATAATAATAATAATAATAATAATAATAATAATAATAATAATAATAATAATAATAATAATAATAATAATAATAATAATAATAATAATAATAATAATAATAATAATAATAATAATAATAATAATAATAATAATAATAATAATAATAATAATAATAATAATAATAATAATAATAATAATAATAATAATAATAATAATAATAATAATAATAATAATAATAATAATAATAATAATAATAATAATAATAATAATAATAATAATAATAATAATAATAATAATAATAATAATAATAATAATAATAATAATAATAATAATAATAATAATAATAATAATAATAATAATAATAATAATAATAATAATAATAATAATAATAATAATAATAATAATAATAATAATAATAATAATAATAATAATAATAATAATAATAATAATAATAATAATAATAATAATAATAATAATAATAATAATAATAATAATAATAATAATAATAATAATAATAATAATAATAATAATAATAATAATAATAATAATAATAATAATAATAATAATAATAATAATAATAATAATAATAATAATAATAATAATAATTCAATTCAATTCAATTTATTCTATGAAATAAAACAAAGTACATCACAAATATTTAAAAACTCCAAACAAGAAAAATCTTGTGTGTGGAATTTACATGTAAAAATAAATTAAATAAAAAATACAATCAAAAACTCAAAAGAACAGTTTAGGAAATAAATAAAATTAATTAAATAAATAAAATAAATGCCAAAATTAATACATACTACACAACCATTGACACAAATATTTTTTGAATGATATATAAGAAATATTATTCAGATCAATTGAACATTCATATACAAATTTATTAAACAACTTTGACCCAGAATAAACATATTGTCTTCTACTAGATTCCTTAAAAAATTTTGGTAAAGGTAATTGAAATTTATTAGAAAGACGAGTATTTAGAACATAAACTCTAGAATTCAGAAAAGGTTTAGCACAAAAAATATCAAAAATAACTCTATATTGATATAAGTGATTTACATCAAATAAACCAAATGCAATATAAATATCTCGAACAGAAGAGGAACGAGATCTACCAAAAATAATGCGCAAAGTATAATTTTGCAAAACACGCAAAGAAGATAAAATATGTGGAGAAGCATTACCCCAAATAATGATATTGTAAGATAAAATACTCTGATAACAGGCAATGTAAATAAAAATGAGAGCAGACCTAGGAAGAAATTTAACTAAATAATAAAGCATATAGTTTAAATTACGTAACCGTTGACAAAGATAGGTAATGTGATTTGTCCAGGACAATCTGGAGTCAATATATATTCCCAAATAACAATAATTATCTACCAAAGGAATATTCTCACAAGTACATATACTATTATAATGCAAAATATACTTACAGCAAATTTTAATCTTAAGAGAAAAAAAGTACGCTTGTAAGAAAAAAGAATAGCTTTTGTTTTATCTAAATTGACCAACAATGAATTATATGCCAACCATTTACCAATTGAGTCCAAATCCTCATTCACTAATTTTTCAAGAAGATTATAAGAAACAGCATTGCAAGATAAAGCAATATCATCAGCAAAACCAAAAATCTTAGAATGTAACTTCAATGAAAATAAATCATTAATATAAATTAAAAACAATAGAGGACCAAGTACTGAACCTTGCGGAACTCCAGAATTAATCAAGACAACATCACTGATAGTACCATAAATATTAGTAAACTGTTTCCTATCATTTAAATAACTCTCCAACCAACTACCAATAGATCCACGAAAACCATACAAGTAGCAACGCTTAATCAAAATATTATGATTAACAGAATCAAATGCTTTAGATAAATCAAGATAAATAGCCAATGTTTTAAGTTCCTGATCCAATGAAGATGTTAAATACTGAACATGATGTTTTAAAGCATCTAATGTACTTCTGCCAGGAAGAAAACCATATTGATAGTCAGATAAAATTTTATTTTTAAACAGAAATGACAACATTTGATCCCTAACAATCATTTCCAATAATTTAGAAAAAACAGAAATAATAGCAATTGGCCTATAATTGACCATAAGAGTAGAATCACCCTTTTTATAAACAGGAGTAATAACATTAACTTTCAGACATTCTGGAAATGATCCAGACTGCAAAGATAAATTAAATAAATGAACTAAAATAGGCAAAAATGCAACCTTATTTTCTTTAAGCATCTTAGGTGTTATACCATCTAGTCCAAAAGAAGTGACATTTTTAAACTATCAATTGCTACAGACAACTGAGATTCAGAAACATCAGAATATAAAAAAGAATTCAAACTTGAAT